>PVJS01030780.1:0-15539 GCA_004027185.1 Glis glis | reverse complement strand
ACTACCTCTTTTGACAGAAAAGATACAATTATATTCTCACATAGGTAACAGTTCTCAGGTAAATTAAATCTGTCAAAAATTGGAAAAAATCCCATCACTGATAGCCAAAGAAGAATACTATCAAAATAGCAGGAACTGGCATTGATGCTTGAAAATGCAGATGTGAGCAGATTAAAGAAAGACACCCCTCTCACTCCTAAGGAGGCACCAAATCACTGAACCATAAGAAACTAAGAAGAGATCGTGGCAGTAAAATTGAAAGCTCATTGCAGAAACCTAGCCCATAACTATAAATTAACTCGGTTTCATCACACCCAAAGCAGAAAAAATATGTATATTTATATATACATATAAACCATATATATATAAACATTAGCACTCATGATGCTATTACTAATTGACATAATAAAATGGTTATACTAAATATAATAGCCCGCACGTATTCAGCACTTCCTAATTCTAGACATTAGTGCAAGTGTATGTATTTACTTATTTATGACTGAGAACAACTCTGTAAGGTACATGCTATTTTCATCAATATGTTACAAAAAGAAGTTGAGATGCAAAGAGGTAAAATAATTTGTCTAAAATCACATAGGCAAGAACTAGAGTAGGAAGGTTAACGTAGGCAATGCTCTCTTATTATTCTTCTCAGGCAGAATGAGTAATAAAAAATGTATTCCATCCAGCGCTTTAGTCTCAGATTTAGTAGAAAGATATGGATAAAAAGATGATGAAAAAGTTTCAGGGAATTGATTTTTTAAAAAGAGGATGCTTTTTTTTGTGTTGACAATGAGTTTTTATATGTAACACCCAAAGCACTATCCATTAAAGAAAGCATTGATAAAATGGACTGTATTAAAATAACATAAACTTCAGCACTGTGAAGAGCACTGTTAAGAGAATAAAGAGAAATTCACAGATTGACAGTAAATCTTTGGAAAACATATAAAATAGAAAGTTTCTATACATAATATGAGACCCTTTTATAAAAAGAAGGAAAACAATTCCTTCATTTCAATTAAAATGAAAATAAAAATCTGACAGACACATCATCAAATAAGATATTTAGATAGTATATAAACATAAGAAAAGATGCTCAACATCATTTCTATTTTTTTTTTTTTGGTACTAAGAATTGAACCCAGGGGCATTCTAACTCCAAGCTACACCATCAGTCCTTTTTATTATTATTTTTTTAATTTGAAATACAGTCTCACTAAGTTGCTGAGGGCCTTGCTAAGTTGCTGAGACTGCCTCAAACCTGAGATCAGCCTCCCAAGTATTGGGATTACAGGTGTGTTCCACCACACCTGGCTCAACATCATTTCTTATAACACCATTTATTAGAAAACTGTTCATACCCTGACATATATCAAAATGTATAGTTACAATGCACCAATAAATGAACATAAAAAGTTAAAAAAAAGAAAACTGTAAGAAAGAAGCATTGAGATATCACTGAACACCTATTAGAAAGATAAAATCCCAGCTGGGCGTGGTGGCGCACACTTGTAATCCCAGTACTTGGGAGGCTGAGACTGGAGGATCGCAGGTTCGTGGCCAGCCTCAGCTACTTAGTGAGGCCCTCCGCAACTTAGTGAGATCCTGTTTCCAAATAAAGAATAAAAAATAGGGGTGGGGGTGTAGCTCAGAGATAGAATGCCCCTGGGTTCAATCCCCAGTACCACAAAAAAAAAAAAAGATAAAATCCCATACCTTATAATACCAAAGCCCAGAGAGGATCCCCAGAGACAGAAACTCTCACCCATCACTGATGTGAAAATAAAGTGGCAGTCACTTTGGAGAACAGTGTGGCAGTCGGAAAACTGAACATACTCTAGCCACACAATCCATCAATTTATCTGCTACATAGTTATTCAACTTAATTGAAACATATGGCCAGACAATAATCTGCACATGAATTTTCTTTGCATCTTTATTGATAATTACCCCAACTTAAATTTAGACACCCTGACTGAGTAGAATTTATCACAGATATACAAATCTTATTCAACACTCAAAATGCAATTAATGTAATCCATCAGGCTAAACATGAAAAAAATACACAATCATGTCAATAGATGCAAACAATTTGACATAATGCAGCAAGCATTCATAATAAAAACTCACAGTAAACTGGAAATAAAGGAGAACTTCCTCAACTTGATAAGGATTACATACAGAAAACCTACAGCCAATGTTATACTTAGTGGTGAGATAATTAATCGTTTTCCCACTGAGACCAAGAGCAAGGCAAGGCCGTCCCCCTCTTATCATTGTTTTACAAGATCACATTGGAAATCCTAGCTAATAAGTAAAATTGGGAGGAAGAAATAGAACTATCTTTGTTCGCAAATGACATGATTGTCTATGTAGAAAATGCAAAATAATTAATGACAAATCTCTATAACATTTAAGTGGTTATAGCAATATTTCAGGAATCATAATTAATATACAAAAGTTAACCACTTTCCTATATACCAGTAATAAATAAGTGGACTTGGAGTTACAAACCCAGTACCATTTATATTAGCACACCCAAAACTCAAATTCTTAGGCATGAATCTAACAAACTATGCACAAATCAAATTGAGAAAAAACATAAAAAACCAAAGGAACAATGCATAAAAGAAATAATTGATATGATCTACACTACTAAAAAAAATTCTGCTCTGTGAAAGTTATTATCAAAAGAATCAAAAAGCAAGCCGGGTATGGTGGCGCATGCTTGTAATCCCAGTACTTTGGGAGACGGAGACCGGAGGATCCGGGTTCGCGGCCAGCCTCAGCTCTCTCTCTCTCTCTCTCTCTCTCTCTCTCTCTCTCTCTTTACTTAGTGAGGCCCTCCGCAACTTCATGAGACCTGGTTTCAAAATAAAGTATAAAAAATAGGGCCAGGGGTGTAGCGCAGAGGTAGAATGCCCCTGAGTTCAATCCTCAGTACCGCAAAAAAAAAAAAAAAAAAAAAAAAGAATCAAAAAGCAAGCACAGAGTTGAGGAAAATGTTTGCAAAACATATCTAATACAAATATTGTCAGCCCAAATGTAAAAAGAATTTTAAATCTCAACAATAAGAAAACAAATGACCCAATTACACAAAGACTTTTAACAGACACAGCACCAAATAAAATATACAGAGAGGAAATATAGCGTATCAGAAGATACTTCATATCATATGTTATCAAGGAAATGCAAATTGGAACAACAAAAAGACATTGCTATACATATATTAAAATGGTAAAGCTGAGTGCTGTGGCACATGACTGTAATCCCAGTACTTAGGAGGCTTAAGCAGGAGGATAGCAGGTTTGAGGCCAGCCTCAGCACGTTAGTGAGACCCTCAGCAACTTAGTGAGACCTTCTTTCAAAATAAAATAATACAAAGAGCTGGGGGTATAGCTTGGAGGTAGTATGCCTCTGGGTTCCATCCCTAGTACCTCAGTCTCTCCTCTCAAAATGGTCAAAATTCAGAACAACACTAACAACACAAAATGCTGGCAAGGATGTTTAACAAGAACTTCCATCCATTGCTCATATGAATGCAAAATAGTAAAGCCACTATGTTTTTTTTTTTTTTTTTTGCGGTACCAGGGATTGAACCCAAGGGGCTTCTACTTCTGAGCTACACCCCTGGCCCTATTTTTTATACTTTATTTTGAAACTGGGTCTCACAAAGTTGCAGAGGGCCTCACTAAGTAGCTGAGGCTGGCCACGAACCCGGATCCTCCGGTCTCTGCCTCCCAAGTACTGGGATTACAAGCGTGCACCACCATGCCCGGCCTAGTAAAGCCACTTTGGAAGACAGTTTAGCAGTTTCTTACAAAACTAAACATACTCATACATATGATCGAGCAATTTCAACTTCTTTAGATAAATGAAATAAACTTATGTACACACAAAAACCAACAAGCAGATATAGATATTTATAACAACTTTATTCATAATTGCAAAAACATGGAAGAAACCATTATGCCCTTTAGTAGGTGTGATAGTTGGTCTGGTTTGTCAACTTGACCCACCTAAGATCATGTGACTTTGGTTGTGTAACAGCAGATTGAACCAGAAGTCCTGCTCTAAATGTGGGTAGCAGGGTTCTGATAGGTGCAGGAGTTAGATAAAAGAAGGAGAAAGCAGTGGAGAGGGAACCGCGACTCTTCCTGAAGAAAGCGCATCTGCTCTCATCTGAGATCGTCGGCCTCCAGCCTTCGAGCTGAAACTTCACCATTGTTTCTCCGAAGAGCTTCCTTATCTTCACATCTTGGACTGGACTGAATTGGTAGTTGCTTCAATCCTAAGGCTCCAGCCCTTATACCGCCCGACCAGCTACTGATTCCTCTGATTCTTTACGTGCAGTCGAAACTCAGGACTACATTGTGAGCTGATCTAATAAATCCCTTTTTCATATACTCATTCTGTGAATTCTGTTAATCTAGTGACCCTGACCAATACAGTAGGTGAATAGATAAAAAATGTAGTAATTTAGACAATGGAATATTATTCAACACTAAAATGAAATGGGCTATTCAGCCATAAAAAGACATTGAGGAAGCTTAAATGGGTATTACTACTCAGTCAACCAATCCACATATTATAGATTTCAATTATAAGACATTCTAGAAAAAGCAAGATTTGGAGATAATAAAAATATCAGTGTTTGTCAGAGATTGTGGAGGAAAGAGGAATGAATAGGCAGGGTGCAGCAAAAGTACTATGTATGATGCTATAATAGTGATGCATGTAATTAGGCATTTGTTCCATTCATAATATATATAAAATCAAGAACAACCCTAATGTACACTATGGTCTTTGGCTGACAATCTTATGTCAATGTATGTTCATCAATTGCAACAAATATATAACTATGGTATGTGATATTGAACATAGGAGAGACTATGCATATGTTGTAGCATTAGACATATGGAAAATTTTTGTACATTCATTTCAATTTTGCTATGTAAATTAAACTGCTCTAAAAACCTTTAAAAATCTTGAAACAAAAAAATGTCCTTCAGTATGGAAATGGGTATAAAACCATGGAATATCCATGTAATGGAATATCCTTTATCAGTAAAAATGAATGAGCTCTTAATCCAGAGCAATATGGACGAAACTTACCTGCATATCACTAAGAGAAAAAAGTCATCCTGAAAAGGTTTCATACTGTATAATTCCAATTAAATATCATTATAGAAAATGCAAAACAACAAAAAACTGGTGGTTGGTTTAGGGTAAAATAGATAAAACATGGGATTTTTAGGGCAGTGAAACTATTTTGTTTAATACTGTAGTGGTGTATATGTGACCTTGTTCATTTGTCAAAACCTATAGAATTTACACTGCAGACACTATTTTTTTATGCAGCATAAAAAAATATTTAGGAAGTCAGAGGATCCTAGGAAGAAATGTACACTGTGACATGAGAATATAAATGAATCACAAATATATCAATTTGAGTCAAGAATATTGTAGGAAAACTGCTGACTTTAATAACCTTCATAATTAGTAAAGTCTGTAAGACTGAAATAAAAAAAATAACTACACATAGCCGGGGGTGGTGGCACATATCTATAATCCCAGTACTTTGGAGGCTGAGATAGGAAGATCACAGGTTCAGGACTAGGATCAGCGACTTAGTGAGACCCTGTTTCAAAATAAAAAGGTCTGGGGGTATAGCTCAGAGGTGGAATGTCCCTAGGTTTGACCCCAAGTACCACACACACACACACACACACACACATACACACACACACACACATACCTGTACATAAACCTATGCATAAGCACTATATTCTAATTGATGAAGTTGCTTCCCACAGGGGTCTGGGTTATCAATTCTTCCAAGTATATACCATATATGTGTGTATTGGAATTCAAAAGTTAAGTGAATGACTGGTGGATGTTTGGAAGCCAGATGTCTCACTGTTGAGATAAGAATTTACAGGTAAGCAGAGGGAAGAGACTAAAATGATTGATGTAATAGATTAGAATTGGAGACATAAACATGAGCTTATGTTTAGCTTAAATAGATATAGATGAATACATACAAAAATATTTGTAGATAAGAATATATTTACAAATTATTACACACACATATTTCCTTACTTTATAAGATGAGAATTCCCAGAAACAATACACTTTAGTAACAATGAAGACGTCTAGCACAAAGATCTGTTTCTAATACTATTCTTGAATAAAAGGAATCAGATGTCCTTGGAGACATGACTGATTCTAGACTAGGGCAGAAAATATATAAAAGCGAGCCAGGCATCTTGTAGTGTCCAAGAAAAACAATCACACACACATACACACAAACATACACAATTATGAAAACTTCACATTGATATTGATGTGTTAGAAGTCAGAGAGACACAGGAACTGAAAGAGCTTCTAATAGTCAAAGTTGTTATAATTTAAGCAAAAGATAATAATAATAATTATGTTTTTAGATTAGAATCTAAAACCTAAAATAAATATCCATGAGTCCATACTGACATGAATAAATTATTGAATAAATGAATAAATGGCAAAGAAGAGATAAACCTCTATGGCAGAAAATTACAAATAATTGATATAGATGCTTTCAAAGACAAGGATCACAAATCCACATTGATAAATTAGAGGCTGTGTATAGTGACTTCTTTCCAAAAGGTACAAAATGAAAAGGAGGAAAAAAATTAGGTTTATACTGGGAAAGTCTGACAAACACTGCTCCAACCACATGATCGATGTCAATATCCACAGTCATACATCACATTGCTAGCAGGACTTCTTAGCATGAGAGGATGAAAATCACTGTTGAGTCATGTGTTCTTCCCCACACCCATAACCACAATTGAACCACAGGTAAACATCAGACAAATCCCAACAGAGGGCATCTTACACAACGCTTGACCAGTACTTCTCAAACTTGTCAAACTCCTCAAGAAAAGCAAAGTTGTGAGTAGGAGCTTAAAAAGACATGATAAGTAAATGTCTGCATATATACTGTATTGGAACCTAAAGCATTAAAAGACCTTATAAAAAAACTAAAGAAGGCCAGGTGTGATGGTGCACACCTGTAATTCTAGTACTTGGGAGCCTGAGACAGCAGGTTCGCAGGTTCGAGGCCAGCCTCAGCAACTTAGCAAGACCCTGTTTCAAAACAAAAAATAAAAAAGAGGGCTGGGGATATAGCTCAGAGGTAGAATGCTCCTGGGTTCAATCACCAGTACCAAAAAAAAAAATCAGAATTATGAACTTTCATTAATAATAATATGTTCATGTTGGTTCATTATTTGTAACAAATGTACCCAATTAATGTGAGATGTTAACAGGAACAACTGAGTGAGAGGATATTTAGGATTCTCTCTACTAAGTCCTCAATATTTCTGTAAATTTACCACTGTTCTAAAAATAAAGTCTGTTTTGAAAACAGTCCCATTATATTTACCTGTCCACTTTATACAATAACCAAAATGGCCCTGGAGAATGGCAGTGGATTAGTGCACTTGAATAAGAAATAGTACCAATTGTAGCCACCATGCAAATGTAGTTTCTTTGCTGAAGTGGCTTTATATATTATGTAGATATTGATCTGGAAAACTCATCCTTTTTTTTGTCTTCATAAGAAAAGAGGTTTCATAACGGTTTGCATGTAATTAAAATAAAAGACAGCCATTTAGTTTTGGCATGAGGTTATTTAACTCTCCCATCCTCAGTCATAAGATAGTCTGAATAGGTCTGGACGCTGACTGTCCCTGTGTTAGTTCTGGGTGGGTACTGTAAGCAATGACCACAAACTGGTTTGTGAAAGCAACAGAAATGTATTCCCTGAACTCAGTTCTAGATGCTGGAAGAGTGAAATCAGCCTGTAGGGAGGGCCATGCTTTTCTCAACGGCTTTAGAGAAAAATCTACTCCTTACCTCTTCCAGCTACAGTTGGCTGCTGGCATCCTTGGCTTCTGGCCACATCTCTTTCTCTATGCCATGTCCACATCACCTTCTGTTCCATACCAGAAATCTACTTCTGACCTTCTCACACATGGATACATGTTATTGTATTTAGATACCACCAAATAATCCAGTATAAATTCCCCATCCTTAGCTTAATCATATATTTTGCAAGAAAGTTAATATTAATATATATAATAATATATTTAACATATAAGTTAATAAGTTAATATTTAGTCTTTTGACATATAAGAAAATATTCACAGGTACCAGGAATTATGGTCATATATCTCTGGGATCACCATTTCGTCTACTAGAATTCCATTGGTTATTCCACTAAACTACTGTATGAATGTCATCATGCCAACCAAAATAGAAGAGTAGAAACTAGATAGAAAATTAGAAACTTCCTGAGATACATGAGCTCCAAAAGGCTAAAAATAACCATGTTGAGGGTCCTACCACATGAGGATAAATTTAGGGATCTAGTGGTCTTGGGCAACAGGGATATTTCCTCTAGCATAAGGGAAAAATAATGAATCACTTTGAATTTCATTATGATGTATTACTGCAATGCGCCAATAAAATTCTGAAAAGAAGAAGAAGAAGAAGAAGAAGAAGAAGAAGAAGAAGAGGAGGAGGAGGAGGAAGAGGAGGAAGAGGAAGAAGAAGAAGAAGGAGGAGGAGGAGGAGGAGGAGGAGGAGGAGAAGAAGAAGAAGAAGAAGAAGAAGAAGAAGAAGAAGAAGAAGAAGAAGAGAAAATTAAAAAGGAAAGAAAAGGAAAAATGAGACAGATGGGTGTGGTGGTGCACATGTTTAATCCCAATACTTGGGAGGCTGAGAAAGGAAGATTGCAGGTTCGGTAACTCAGCAAGACCATGTTTCAAAAAAATAAGTAAATAAAGGGCTGGGGGATGTAACTCAGTGGTAGAATGCCCGTGAGTTCAATCCCCAGTAACTCCCAAAAAGTGAAGAGGATCCTGGGGATGCTAAGGGAAGAGAAGGGTTATCAGCAGGCCTACAATCAGCTGGGATATAGGTCCTCAGGGCATGATGGTGGGAAGCAGAGAAGGCAAGAGGAGAGGGCAGGGGATTATAGAGTCCTCAAGGCCACACCCCCAGGGACGCACATCTGAGCATGACTTCCTCCAGAGCATGAGGTCTGAGGGACATTTTGCTTTCAAACCGTAACATTATCTGAATTACTCTAAAATTTCTTTAACTAAATATTATGTGGTTTATAAAAGTAAAGTGAAGGACAAACATTTGTATCTGAGACAAAGAAGTTTATGCTTTTGCTTTTTTAAATTAAAACCTAGCATTTCCTGGTATTGTGAAATAAATTTAAGGGTAAAATCCTTAAAATATTTATCAATTTAAAATTGTACTGAGAAATCTAAACTCTTTTTCTCCATCTGTTCCTTCACAATTCACTTGTATGGTCATTATGAGTTCCCATTTATATATCCATTTTATTAACAGCACAATACATTTTAACCTTCAGAATATATGATAAACATTCAGATTCAAAGTCTCACAGGTATCTTTAAATCTAATTTATTTTTTCTTGTGTTAAGTTGCATATTTTTTCTTGTCTTGCTTTTTTAGTAAAATTTCTTGGTTAATGGAAACTTTTTGCTTCAAAGCTTCCATTTTGCATTTATTCAGTGAAATTATTTTGAAAATACTAATATATAGATAGGCTAATTAATGCATTTAGAGGTCCTTGGTATTTTAATCTTCCTACCAGGTTCAAAAGAGTCTTCAGCCTGTCATGGTTGTGCACACTTCTAATCCCAGTACTTGGGAAGCTGAGATAGAAGGATCACAGGTTTGAGGTCAGTGTATGGTAAATTAGTGAGACCATGCTTCAAATTAAAAAATAAAAGGACTAGGGGTGTAGCTCACAGGTAGAATGCCCCTGGGTTCAATCCCTGGTATTGCAAAAAAAGAAATAAAAGAAAAAGAAAAGAGAGCAGGAGTCCTCTTTCTTTCTAAAAACTTCCCTAATCTCTTTTACGATTTAATTTTGCTTATTTTAAATATTATGTTTTCATTTACTTAATTCTGTTTTTATAGATAATTTTGTTTCTTCCACTAGAACACAAGCTCTACGAGGACAAGAGCACAGTTTTGTTCCCTACGATTACACTGAGATGAACAAAGATGAGCCTGAGTCAGCACTCTGTAAATACATATAAATGAATGATATATTTCTGCCATATGCTTAAATATAGTTAAATCTTAGTTTTTTTCTTGATTTATCAAGAATTATATATTATTATCATGAGCATTTTTCCCAATTCAATTAATGTTGAATAGTGTGTTTTGATAGGAAATACTGTGAATAGTAATTTTATTCACTAAACCATCTTATATATACAAAACATTAATTTATATTTGTGAGAATTAGTTTTCCAATGAAATTTAGCTTACATGAAGCTTAAGAATAAGAACACGTACAACTGTACTAATCCAAATATTATGTAATAAGTAGAGTAATGCTTTCTATCCCAAATGAGCTTTCATTGATGGGTTACCACAATCCAAATTATAGGATTTATTAGATTAAAGGATCCCTCCTTTGCTATGATTATTATTTTTTAGCCAGGAAATAAACAATACATTTTAGTTATTAGGTTGCATAATTTATAAACTTGAAATTTGTAATATCTTCTTGTGAATGTATTTAATTGCTATGTGCAGCAGGTTACTATTCACTTTCTCTTATTCTAAATTTTCAGTTTAGTCAAAGTAGCAAGTATATTAATGGGTTTATTGGAGTCAATGATTACATTTAATTTATTATATTAATATAAATGAGCCTTAGTTTGCATTTTAATATGGTTCTCTAAAATCATGACCAAACTACCAAATTGCCCACAGAATGCTCCAACTCAATGCCCAGATCTCAAATCCATTATGTCTCAAACTAAACTTATTACCTCATTTCCTCTCACCACTCCAAAACTCCCCTTCTGCTCTCCCCGTATTACCAGCCACATAAAAGTTCAGGCTAGGAACTTGAAGATGATAGCCTACTCTTTCTTTATTCACACTTTTGGTGTAAAAAATCATAATGGTTTTTACCTATAAATATTGTTTTAATGTACTCCTACCCTCTATCTGATCTGCAAGTGAACAAGCCCTTAATTTTTTGTCAGGGCTATTACCATGACTTCCTAAATACTTTTTCTCTTTTATTTTCTCTTCTTCATTGATCCTTTACTCTTCATCAGGATGTACTTTTCCAAGATAAAAGCCTCATCAGGCAATGTTCTTGCCTAAAATTCTACACTAGTTTCTGGATGCCTACTTGAAATTCAAAATCTGTGGCATGTCAGTAAATTCTTCACCAGCTCAGCCCAGGTAATCTTTCTACACTATTATTATCTTCCTTGTGCATTAAATGTTATGACTCATTTTACATGTCAACTTAAATGAGCTACAAGATGATTAGATATCTGGTAAAACATTATTTCTGGGCACAAATGTGGGATTTTTCCAGAGTAGATTGTCATTTGGGTCAGTAGATTGAATAGAAAAGAATTGACATTACCAATATGGGTGGGTGTTACCTAATCTGTGAAGAAACTAATAAAACAAACATGTGAATTGTGGCATCCATTTTCTGCCCTCAGCTATGAGAGCCCCTGACTCTCCAGCTTTGAGACTCCAGAATTTACACCACCATTGCCCTCCCCACTAAGCGGTTGACCGCAGACTGTGAGTTATACCATCAGCTTCTCTGATCCTCAAGTCTTCAGACTTGAGCTAATTATGCCTCTAGCTCTCCTTACTCTCCAGCCTCCAGATGTCATATCATGGGACTTCTAGGCCACCATAATCACATGAGCTAATTCCCCTAATCATCTCCTCTTTTCATTATATAGCCCATTGGTTCTGATGCTCTGAAGTACCTGAACTAAAGCAGTAAGTACCTTCACACAACATCCTCGTCCTGGGCATATTTCCTTTGCATTGAATTTTTTTTTTCCTGTTATCATGCCTAGGATTCTTCATGATTGGCATAATGTAAATATGATCATCTCTGTCTTTTTCTTTTCTTTTGCAGTACTGGGTATTGAACCTTGGGTTTCATGCATGCAAGGAAAGCACTCTACCACTGAGCCACATCCCCAGCCCTTTTAGTTTTATTATTATAATAATAATAATAATTATTATTATTATTATTTTAATTTTGAGACTTGGTCTTGCTAGATTACCAAGGATGATCTTGAACTTCTGATCCTCCTTGCCTCAGCTTGCTGAGTAGTTGGGATTACAGGTGCATGCCACTGTGCCCAGCTTCATCATTTCTTAAAAATGTCAATTCTGGAATTGTTCCAATGACTTTGCTCCTGTCACAACTTTCTATACCGTTCTGTTTCAGAACTTATTACACTGCACTGTAATTTTGTGTCTATGTCTGTTCAACTAGGCTGAGGAGGAAAGTCTACTCTTGTCTTTGCCTTCCCTGTCTCTAGAAAAGTGCCTACTGTACAGATGTCATGTCGTGAATTTTTCACTTGGGTTATTATAATGGAAATTCAACTCTAGAATTTGTATTTGACATTTTTCATATTTTCTATCTTTTTATTCATGTTCCCTATTTGGTGAGAAAGTATGATCATACTTTACTTCTTTAGGCATGGTTTCCTTTAGGAATTTTACACTTACACTATCTGCTTTGTAATATTTGTCTGCAAAGTCTGACATCTGGTGCCTCTCAAAGGCAATGTCTATTGCTATTTTGTTGTTGTTGTTCATGGATCACACTTCTTTCCTTTCACAGTTCATAATTTTATGTTGAAAACTTGATATTTTGGGCAATATGTTATAGCAACTTCAGACACATACCCTCCAGGGCTCACTGTTCATTTGTTTAATGGTTTTCCTGGACTGTTCCAGCAAACTCTATTGCCCCTTCTCTGTGGAGCCTCTGATGTTATTCCTCAGAAGGTATAGCGTTGGCATACACACAGTTGTATGAGATTTCATATATTTTCCTGAAAAACTGTTTGTGTTTTCTGTATGTCCTAAGACAATTTATAGAGACTTAAAATGGATTTTTTGCAATAATTTTTGCAAATTATAGGCCTTTTTGGAGGGGAAGGACTCATAATCTTTTCAGGGTGCTTTTTCAGGAGTATCATTCTTTTGTTCTCTGATTTTACTACAAAATGCTTTAGTATTAAAATATATATATGTATATATACATATATACGTATACCTATATACACACACACATATATATATATTATATATATATATTATATATACATATATATGTTATATATGTATATATAATATATATATATATTATATATATATATATCCAGGTGCATTCTAACTCTGGGCTATACCCTGAGCCCTTTTTTTTTCCCTACTGGGGATTGAACCCAGGGGCATTCTACCTCCAAGCTACACTCCCAGCCCTATTTTTTATTCTTTATTTGGAAACAGGGCCTCACTAAGTAGCTGAGGCTGGCCGCAAACTTGCAATCCTCCTGTCTCAGCCTCCCAAGTATTGGGATTACAAGCATGCACCCCCACCCTTTGGAAACAGTGTCTTGATCTTGGTCTTGCTAAGTGTATTGGTCAGGGTTCACTAGATCAACAGAATTCACAGAATGAAAAAAAAAAGAATTTATTAGATTAGCTCACAATGTAGTCCTGAGTTTCGACTGCACGTGAATAATCAGAGGAATCAGTAGCTGGTTGGGCGGTCTAAGAGCTGTAGCCTTAGGATTGAAGCAACCACCAATTCAGTCCAGTCCAAGATGTGAAGATAAGGAAGCTCTTCGGAGAAACGATGGTGAAGTTTCAGCTCAAAGGCTGGAGGCCGACGATCTCAGATGAGAGCAGAAGATCAAGAAGCTCTTCAAGGAAACAGCAAAGTTGGAGACCGACGATCTCAGACGAGAGCAGACGCGTTTTCTTCAGGAAGAATAGCGGCTCCCTCTACGCAGCTTTCTCCCTCTTTTATCTAAGTCCTGCACCTATCAGAACCCTGCTACCCACATTTAGAGCAGGACTTCTGGTTCAATCTGCTGTTACACAACCAAAGTCACATGATCTTAGGTGGGTCAAGTTGACAAACCAGACCAACTATCACACTAAGTTACCACATGCTTGCCCCAAACTTGTGATCCTCCTGTCTTAGACTCACAAGTACTGGTATTACAGGCATGTACCACCATATCCAGCAATATTACTGAATCTTAAGACTTTAAATAAAAGTATTTATCCTGTCTTGGAATTTCTAATAAAGTAGCTTTACCTTCTATACATTGTTATTGATGCTAGTAAGGACACTAGGTAATTAAAGATGAAAGATGCTTCTTATGTTTATTTATTTTACAGAATGTATGTATTCACAGAAATGTATGATCATTATATATCATCAAGGGATTAAGTTAAATTATAAATGAATAGTAATACAAAAAAGGAATTTGGATTTAATAGTACAGAGGATCCAATATTTAGTCTTTGAAATGAAGTTATGGAATATGATCAGATGCAACAAGATAAAAGAGTTTATGGGAAAGATATATCGAGAGTTAGATTCCATAGGCAAATATTAAATCAAGTTTGGTAAAATATAATAAAGTAATAAGACAAAATATCTAGGGCCAGTATATAGATTGTTGAAAATGAGTTATCAGATTATCATATCCTGTATAGGACCCAATAATATCACAATAAAAAATCACAAGTGATCTGTGTGGCTAAGATCAGTTAAAACCTCACGACTAAAAAGGGCTTGAAACATAGAAGCTTGTCTTAGTTACATAACTGCCTATATTCATAAGTAGTGTCTGTGAAGGAGCAAATACCTCCATTCTCATTAGCCATCTCTCATTCTCCATTATAAGCATGCTATCCACCAGTTCACAGATAAGTCCCTTATAGTACACTTTTTTGTACAACCCAAGGGGACTGGTGCAGATTTATTTATAAAATGAGCTAGTGTATCCCAAAGAATATTCTAGTTATATCACTAAGTAGTTGAAAGATGTCTTTCAAAAAGTAAGTTTAGAAAAAAAACCTATTATAGCCTGTCTTTAAAGATATTGAAAATCTTCTCTAATATAAATTCTATAATAAATGAAGCTTATTTCATTGTATTTTAGTAGATACATTCTATTTACCACATAGCTCTCTTTTATATCAAATACTAAAATGCCTGGAGTAATTTATCCTGATATGCTTTGAAAAAGCTCTATTGGATATGTTGGATGCCCAATACATATTTGGGAATTATATTCATTGATTAAAAATATTTACTGAAAGTGTACTTTGTGTGAAACATGAATAAGGTACTGAGTATATAATGAATGCATAATAAGTTGAAGGAATATTATTATAAAAGATATGATTATAATCTCTCTATATTTTCTCTTATAAATGTAAACTTTTACATTATATATTCTTCTTAAAGAATAAGATTTCAGAGGCCGGGCGTGGTGGCGCACGCTTGTAATCCCAGTACTTTGGGAGGCGGAGACCGGAGGATCCGGGTTCGTGGCCAGCCTCAGCTCTCGCTCTCTCTCTCTCTCTCTCTCTCTCTGTCTCCTTAGTGAGGCCCTCCGCAACTTCGTGAG
>PVJS01030779.1:0-23858 GCA_004027185.1 Glis glis | reverse complement strand
TAGCGAAAGCAATTCTCAGCAATAAGAACCATGCAGGAGGTATCACAATTCCTAACTTCAAATTATACTACAGAGCTATAGTAATAAAATCAGCATGGTACTGGCACAAAAACAGGCACATAGACCAGTGGAACAGAATAGAAGATACAGAAACAAGTCCACAAACTTATAGCCAATTGATTTTTGACAAAGGCGCCAATTACAATAATTTTATATAAAATCTGTGGACTAATACATTTATTATCTTCAAAATCTTCTTAAATTCAAATGAGTTACTTAACACACTCAGTTAATTGTTTAAGAAACAGTAGATCTGATGAAAGAAACACTTCAATGGTCATGCTGTACATACACATAATTACCAATGCCAATTTCAATGTCCTGCTCCGGGGTTGGGGGTGAGGGAGTGGGGTGGGAGTTGGGGGAAGGCTTACCCAGTGCTGTGCACATGTATGTCTCTATCACTCTAAACTTCATCAGGATATATGATTACAAAGCACCAATAAGAAAATAAAATAAAAAAGAAACACAGTAACCCTTCATAACAATCTTTAAACATAATAAAATGTTCATAATAGTATCTTTCCTTAAACTTTAAAAGACATTTTAGAATTTAAATCCTAAAAAGACACATGCACTGAACCATTTAATTTTTATTTTTAGGATATTCTATTTCAGGGACAGTTTCTAATGATTAATAAATTTTTAAAGCTATAATAAGTTAAATTCTACACTAGCTAGGCAATATCTTAAATACCTATTTCAAGCATAGTAATTATTTCAAATGGAGAAAGAATAATGTATTAATTAAAAACAACAGATACCTCATGCTGTTTAAATTTTTCTTCCCACATTTTCTCTTCTTCATAGAGTTCATCATTGATCTTGTCCTGTTCTTGCTAAAGATGATAATAATGAAATAGTATTATGTTCAAATATCAAAGAATATTATATTCACTATATATGATTCTCACAACATGTATGTGCATACAATAACTAAAAATTATAACACACCCAGTAATACTTAGTTATTAGTACTGGAATAAAAACACTAAACTTAATCTAGTGTCAAATTAAAGTATCATTTATGTGATACCCCACTCTGAGGACATAAATATGTTTACAACCTTGGAAAGTTGTTTTGTTTATTTGAATATTTTTCTCATATAATGAAATATGTTTCCTAGAAATATTTTTAAGCATTACAAAATTTGCAAATAATAATGTAAAATGGGTATTACATTTGTCTTCTCTCGACAGCATACCATTTAATTTACATAATAAATCAGTTCAGTAAGCAATGGTTTTCTTTCAGTAATTTTTTATTAGCACATATTTAGTTAAAACTCCGCAGAATAAGTAAAAAATCAGTATAAAATAGCCCCCTTTGGCAAAGCTGCCTTTACTTTGGTATCACACATTATCCCAACATTAGAATTAGTTCATTACAAGAGAAGAACTACAAGCCGAGCGTGGTGGCGCACGCTTGTAATCCCAGTACTTTGGGAGGCGGAGACCGGAGGATCCGGGTTCGCGGCCAGCCTCAGCTCTCCCTCTCTCTCTACCTAGTGAGGCCCTCCGCAACTTCGTGAGACCCAGTTTCAAAATAAAGTATAAAAAAATAGGGCCGGGGGTGTAGCGCGGAGGTAGAATGCCCCTGCATTCAATCCCCGGTACTGCAAAAAAAAAAAAAAAAAGAGAAGAACTACAAAGGGTCACAGTAGAAATGGGTGTTATAATTAGAGGATCATAAAAAGTTTCATGTAGAATATTGTGCTTCAAATGGATAGGTTTCCAAGAGGTGAAGCAAACGTTTTCAACATCTGTTAAGCATTTTGAATTAGGAAAATTAATACAGCTCTATATTTAGGAAAATCTTACGTTTATACCAGAATTTGGGAAAGTGAGCCAGGAAAACACTAAGATCAGTGAGAAAAATATTGGAGATGTGAGAATCAATAAGGGTCTTTCGTAGATACAGTGGCAGGATGAGAATTGATGTGAAGAAAATGTAAATTATGAAACTGCCACAAATTACCAATTGAATAGATATAAAATAGTGGGGAAAATTCTTTGAACATTACATGTCTAAAATGGACATGAAGAAGGAACTGCCAAACATGTAAGAAGAGACTCAAGACAGTGTGATTTGATGGAAGTCGAGGGGAAGGCAAATGGTCAAAAAATCAAAATTTTGCTAGCATAAAATGTTTCAGAGGCCAAAATAAGAACCAAGAAAGAACCTATGAGTATAGTGTTTAGAGACCATGAATTAACTTTTTCAAAAGCAGTCTCACAGGCCAGGTGTGGTGGCACACGCTTGTAATCTCAGTACTTGGGAGGCTGAGACTGGAGGATGGCAGGTTCACAGCCAGCCTCAGCTACTTAGTGAGGCCCTCCGCAACTTAGTGAAACCCTGTTTCAAAATAAACTAACTAAATAACTAAATAAATAACTAAATAAATGAATAAATAAATAAATCTAAGTGAAAAGCAGGCTCAGTGGGGTGACCATGAAAGAAACCTAGCAGGTTTAGGATTAGGTGAGAACTGAGAAAATGGATATAACAAAAAATAAGTATTTTTAAAAAGTTTGTCTATCATAAATAAAGCTACAGAGCAGCTAAAGTGAGACATAACTAAGGTGACCTCATGATTTTTCTTTTGTTCTTTTTTTACAATGGGAGAAAATTGAGTGTGTTGATTTTAAAAAAGGCAAAAAAGAAGGAAGTTGATAGAGGTGTTTCAGCATAGAGAAAAAAACAGGGGTAAGTTGAAAATGGAAAAATCTAAAAAAAAGGATGAGCACAGATGCCCATGCTAACTAGACATGGTCTTAGAAAAAGAGAGGAAGTTCATACTTGACACAATAAAAGTAATGTGACCATTTGCTAATAATGAGGGGGAGGAGTTGGTGGAACTCCTAAGAGATTTGTGATGGCTGCTTTTGTGAACAGAAGAAAAAGCTAACAAAAGACACAGAAAAAGAACTACTTGGAAGTAAATTATATATTTAGAACCCATCATAAAGTTGAGGAATAGTCCAACTGGAAAACTTTACAGCTCCAAGGCATAATAAAGTGCAGATTTAGGAATTCATTAAGTCTACTAATGCCACATTTTCTTAAATCATAATTTAATGATAAATACAAATTAGTTTCAAAACTAGGTTATAATCCTTTTTTTTTTTTTGCGGTACTGGGGATTGAACGCAGGGGCGTTCTACCTCCGCGCTACGCCCCCGGCCCTATTTTTTTATACTTTATTTTGAAGCCGGGTCTCACGAAGTTGCGGAGGGCCTCACTAGGTAGAGAGAGAGAGAGAGAGAGAGAGACAGGGAGAGAGAAAGAGAGAGAGAGCTGAAGCTGGCCGCGAACCCAGATCCTCCGGTCTCCGCCTCCCAAAGTACTGGGATTACAAGCATGCGCCACCACGCCCGGCCCGGTTATAATCCTTTGACAACAGAGATTTCTTTAATATCATATAAGCACATAGTTGAATGGAGTGTCCTTCAGGTAGGTAATAAATTTTGGTTATAAAACAATAACAATTTAGCTGAAGAGGATTTATTTATTTATTTTTTTTTTGCGGTACCAGGGATTGAACGTGGGGGCGTTCTACCTCCACGCCACGCCCCCGGCCCTATTTTTTATACTTTATTTTGAAACCGGGTCTCACGAAGTTGCGGAGGGCCTCACTAAGAAGAGAGAGACAGAGAGAGAGAGACAGGGAGAGAGAGAGAGAGAGAGAGAGAGCTGAGGCTGGCCGCGAACCCGGATCCTTCGGTCTCTGCCTCCCAAAGTACTGGGATTACAAGCGTGCGCCACCACGCCCGGCTTGAAGAGGATTTAAAAATCAGATATTTTCTATATCTGAAAATATTACTAACAGGCAATAGCAATAATGCAGCTCAGCACAAGCCAGCAAACACTGCTCCAAATGAGCCATATTATATTCAATTCTTTTCTGGAATTTTAAGTAGTCTCTGATTTTGGAAATCACTTGTTCTGCTCTGTGGAAAGGAAAATATATCTAAAGGAAAGATAAACATTCATAGTTTATTATTAGAAAAAAGCATGGCAATGCTGGCTTTATACTATCTTATAACTGGTTTTAATTTATTTTCTATATAATCAAGAAGTAAAATGTACTTGCCTTTACTATGGCCTGATGGTGTTAACCTCAGAAAGTTTGGACACTCACAAAAGAAATAAATACAAATACAAAACTCCTTATAGGCCAAGGAATTAGCTCAATTCAAGTGCTAGGAACAGAATCTCACCTAAATGATCAAACTATTTCAACCAAGTATGTTCTACATAATATGTCCTGTGTCAGACCACATAGCAAAAATATTGCTTAATTAAGAAAAGTCTATTTTAGAAGAGTATGAAAAAGGTAGCATTTTAAGCCGGGCACATGCTTGTAATCCCAGTACTTTGGGAGGCGGAGACCGGAGGATCCAGGTTCGCGGCCAGCCTCAGCTCTCTCTCTCTCTCTTTCCCTGTCTCTCTCTCCTTAGCGAGGCCCTCCGCAACTTCGTGAGACCCGGTTTCAAAATAAAGTATAAAAAAATAGGGCCGGGGGTGTAGCGCGGAGGTAGAACGCCCCTGGGTTCAATCCTCGGTACCGCAAAAAAAAAAAAAGGTAGCATTTTAAGTTGTAAATTTCAAACTATCTAGAATGATCCTTGAAACTTCATATATTTTAGGGGGGCCCCAAATCCAAAGCAGTATCTGAAATTCCAGTGAAGTTTATGAAAACTATAAACTATCACAGAGTCCATATTAAGAACTCTTAATTAATAATCAATTGCCTCTATTACCAGGAGTAATTAAAAACCACAGAATCAATCCACTCTATAATCCAAACATCAATACTCTTCAGAGGTAGCTACAGTGATTTAAAAAATATGTGAAAAGAAAAGCAAAGAAACCACACCTTCAAAAAAAAAATACCTTCTGAATGCTCTCTAATTTTTTCTTTTCAACTTCAAATTGTTTCAGCCAGCAATGTCTCTTTTCTTCTTCTTCTTGAAATTGTTTTTCTTCTCTATCCCTCTGAGCTCTGAGATTTTCTTTCTCTTTGTCTTCAAGTTCTTTCTGTTTGTCTTGCCAGGCTTCAAAAGATTGTCTACATCTTTCTTCCACTTCAAAGTATCCAAAGTTTATATCAGCATCATCTGTATTCATGAAAAAAATAACAGCATTATTATTAAGATGAAACCTGTCAAAAGTGACCCAATTTAGCATATAAAAGTAATTTTGAAATGAATAATGTCTACATATTAGCAAAGAAGAAGTGATAATATGCAAAAAGAAAATCCATTCTTGAATACACATGGCAATTCCCTGCAGTCAATAAAGAAGTCAAATAATGTGCTTAAAATATTCAATGAAACTTAGTATAAAAATATAATGTCTATGTGTCTGTGTATGTGGGTGTGTGAGTGCAGTTAAGAGATAGATAAGTGACAAGGTAAGGAGATACTTAACAAATTATAAGGGTAGTTAGATAAAATTGAAGTCAGCAGTACATGTAGAAAAATTTTGAAAATACTTAAATCAAGTTAATTTAGAATGCATAAAGAAAACTACGAGAGCATGTAATTAGATAAGTACAACATAAGGCATAATTTTCAAACATTATAAATGTCAAAAGAAAGAAAACTATCCAATATTTTTCAGATTACAATGCTCAATCATATAAAAATTGTCAAAAATATCATCGCGCAATTTAGTCCACCTGGTAAAACATGTTCATCTACAGCCAAGTTACAACGATCGGGTTCAGGAACAGAATCAGGACTGGCACAGTGGGTTTTACTTCTCATAAATTCTTCTTTTTCTATTTCAGATAATATCTAAAAGATTTAAAAAAGTACCAATGCTTAACGAAAGCTAAAATAGAGTAAAACTGTGATTTTAATAATATTAAATATACAACTAGAATTTTACTTATTCTAAACCTCTCTCAAATACATTGAAAGTTATTTTCTTTATGAATAAAAATGTTTTTCTATGCAGATTATATTTTACCCTCTTAATGTTTTACCAAACTCTAATCAGTCTTTAATATTAGACAACAATATTCAGTCACTCAGCTTGTTAGTAATTTCAAAATGTTTCTAATGATTGTTTCCCTCCTAATGTATTTCTATCTTTCTTACCTGTAATACTGTTCATGTATAAAAAATAACATATTCAAGATGTTAAAAAGTAGCTCTTTACTTCAACCTGAATTCTGCATAAATCATAATTTTATCTATACTTTTCCATAATTATATTTCCACTATACCTATTGCAGAGATATAGGATATTTATTCCAATGAAGGGGCAGCAGGATAATTCAAAATTAATATTCTAAATTTGAGTCCTACCAAAAAATTAAAAGAAATGTAAGCAATTTTCATATGTTAAACATCTTAGAGGGAGTAGGAACAGTGTTGTATAAAAAAGAAATAAAATGAGAGGTAAAATGAATTCAAAAAGTGACTCTATAGAAGATACTTTCTCTTAAATACATTGCGAGTCTAATCTAATAAATACTAGACTCTTTTTACTCTTATTTTTAAAAATTATTTTTAAACTGTTTTAAAAAACTAATAAAATATCTTCTACATTGAAAGTTTCTATACAGTATTTAAGGTGTCTGCTGGAACACAGTAACTTCCCAAGACAGGTAATAAACCCTAGAGTATATTCATTTTTTTTTCAGAGACTTGATGGCTCAAATCACCATTTTAATGTTCTTAAAGATTGAAGTTTGTGTGGTTTTACATGATATACTAGAGGAAACCAAAAAACAAAGATGATTTGATTAAAATAATCAAAATTTTTATTTTAAATCAATCAACTTAAAATCAATGAACTATCAGCTTATGTAAGAGAAAAAGATAAATTTCTAATTGTATTATTGAGTATATTATGTCAAATGTTGAAGATATACCTTCATTAACTGCTTTGGATTTTCTTTAGATTCAGCTGATAATCCTATTCTTAAATGCATATGATTATTGGAAACTGCTCCATAACTACAACCTAGAAAAAAGAAAAAATTGTAATTTCAAATATTAGCGTATGACATACCAAAATTTCAAATCCTCTCATCATCCTTTAATCTCAATTTCTATCACAATACTCTTTTGATCAGTAATACTAACTCAATAACACAAAAAAAATAATAGAAGAAATGTGTTATCTTTTTTTTTTTGGTACTGGGGATTGAACCCAGGGCGATTACACCTCTGAGCTACACTCCCAGCCCTATTTATTATTTATTTATTTATTTACTTATTTATTTGTTTGTTTGTTTATTGTTTTTTTTTTGCGGTACTGGGGATTGAACGCAGGGGCGTTCTACCTCCGCGCCACGCCCCCGGCCCTATTTTTTCTATGCTTTATTTTTGAAACCGGGTCTCACGAAGTTGCGGAGGGCCTCGCTAGGAAGAGAGAGAGAGAGAGAGAGAGAGAGAGAGAGAGAGAGAGAGAAGAGAGGAGAGAGGAGAGAGAGAGATTGATCGCACGCGCATGCGCGCTGAGGCTGGCCGCGAACCCGGATCCTCCCGTCTCCACCTCCCAAAGTACTGGGATTACAAGCGTGCGCCACCACGCCCGGCTTGTTTATTGTTGTACTGGGGATTAAACCCAGGGGCACTCTGCCTCTGTAGCTTAGCCTATTTTTTGCATTTTAATACTTTTATTGGTGCATTATAGTCTCACATCATAATGTAGTTCATAAATAATGACATATATGCACACAGCACTTGGTGAGCTTTCCCGCAGCTTCCTCCCCACTCTCCCCCCTTCACCACACATGACAATGAGACTGGCATTGGTATTCTCACATATGTACATAATGTCAATGGAAGTGTTTCCTTCATTAATTCTACCTCTCTTCCCACCCTGCCCCTCTTCTAGACCAACCTCCCTTGCTCCACTGGGAGTTTCTCCTCCGTTATCTAAAGTCCCTCTTGTATCCTGATTATTCCATGGCTTCCACATATTAGAGAAAATATATGACCTTTCACTTTCTGACACTGTCTAATCTCACTTAACATAATGTTCTCCAGGTCCATCCATTTTCCTGCAAATAACATACTTTTGTTCTTCTTTATTGCTAAGTAGAATTCCATTTTGTGTATTATCCCATAATTTTATGATACATTTATCTGTTGATGGACACCATAATTTTGCTATTATGAATTATGTTGCTATAAACATGGATATGCATGTATTACTATAACATTGTGATTTCAGTCCCTTTGGCAAGATAATGAGGAGTGGTATAGCTGGAGCATATGGTGGATACATTCCCAGTTTTCAGTGGAATCTCCACACTGATCTCCATAGCACCCCGGCCCTATTTCTATTTTTTTATTTTGAAATGGGGTCTCACTAACTTGAAGAAGGCCTCCCTAAATTCCTGAGGCTGACCTCAAACCTGTGATCCTCCTGTCTCAGCCTCCCAAGTACTGGGATTACAGGTGTATGCCACCACACCCAGTGAAATATGTTATCTTTATTTTAAAAATAAAAGCCACAAATTTCTAAGACACTCTCTTTGCTGTTTTTAATTATCTAGACTGAGGTTTACTTTCTATGCATATAGAATCAAGCTTTGTTTGATAGTGCAGTGATACCTTGATTAGAAATCAACAAAGGTTCAGTTCTTTTTTTTGAGTTTTTAAAATACATGTTTTTTTAAACATGCTTTTATTGGTTCACTGGAGTCTCACATCACAATGAATATCAAATTGATGTTAACATACATGCACACAGCTCTTAGTGTCTCCCCCATATCCCCCACCCATATGAAGTACCGAGAATAATGTTGGTATATTCTCACATGTACACAGTGTTTATGATAGTAATTCCACTGATTCACTTCTTTCTTGCCCTTCCCCTTCCCTTGTACCACTTCCTTTACCCCATTGGGGGTTCTCCATTATCAGCCAGAGTCCCTTGTGTGTCCCCACTACTCCCTAGGTTACACATATTAATGAAAACATATGTTCCTTCGTTTTTTTGTGATTGGCTTATCTCGCTTAACATAATATTCTCCAAATCCTTCTATTTTCTTTCAAATGATGACATTTTGTTCTTCTTTTTTGCTGAGTAGAATTCTACTGTTTGTATTTCCCACAATTTTGTAATCTACTCATCTGTTGATGGACACCTGGGTTGGTTCCATAATTTGACCACTGTGAATTATGCTGCTATGAACATGGGTATGCATATATCACTGTAGTTTTCTAGTTTCAATCCCTTTGGTATGATACCCAGTACTGGTATAGCCAGATCATATGGTGAGTCCATTCCCAGTTTTCTGAGGAATCTTCACAATGATCTCCACAGTGGTTGAACTAGTTTGCAATCCCACCAACAGTGTAGAAGAGTCGCAATTTCCCCACATCCTCGCCAACATTTGTTGTTGTTTGACTTCTTAATGATTGCCATTCTAATTAGGGTTACATGAAATCTTAGAGTAGTTTCGATTTGCATCTCCCTGATTGTTAATGATGTTGAACATTTTTTCATGTATCTACTGGCCATTTGTATCTCTTCTTTCATGAAGTGTCTATTCATTTCAGTTGCCCATTTCTTGATCTGATTATTTGTTTTCTTAGTGTAAAGTCTTTTAAGTTCTTTGTATATCCTAGGTATTAGACCCCTGTCAGAGGGATAGCTTGCAAAGATCTCCCATTCCATGAGCTTTCTCTGTAAGCTCTTTATGGTTTCCTCCGATGAGCAGAAGCTTTGTAGTTTAATGCTATCCCACTTATTGATTCTTGTTTTAATTTCCTGTGCTTTGGAGGTCTTGTTGAGGAAGTTTCTACCTGTGCCTATATGTTGGAGTGTTGAATCTATGCCTTCTTCTAATAATTTCAGACTCTTGTCTAACTTCCAGGTCTTTGATCCATCTCAAGTTGACTCTGGTGCAAGGTGAGAGGTAAGGATTTAGTTCCATTTTTCTAGAGGTAGATAACCAGTTTTCCCAGCACCATTTTTTGAAAAGACTGTCCTTTCTCCAATGTATGTGTTTAGCACCTTTGTCAAAAATCAATTGGCTATAAGTTTGTGAACATATTTCTGTATCTTCTATTCTGTTCCACTGGTCTATGTGTCTGTTTTTGTGCCAATACCATGCTGATTTTATTACTATAGCTCTGTAGAACAATTTGAAGTCTGGAATTGTGATGCCTCCTGCATGGTTCTTATTGCTGAGAATTGCTTTGGCTATTCTGGGTCTTTTGTTTCTCCATATGAAATTAATGACTGATTTTTCTAGATCTGTGGAAAATGACATGGGTATTTTGATAGGGATTGCATTGACTCTGTAGATCATTTTTGGAAGAATGGCCATTTTGATAATATTTATTCTGCCTATCCAAGAGCAGGGGAGATCTTTCCATCTTCTAAGATCTTCTTCAATTTCTTTCTTCAGTGTTCTATAGTTTTCATTCTAGAGGTCTTTTACCTCTTTGGTTAAGTTTATTCCTAGGTATTGGATTGGTTTTGAAGTTATTGTGAATGGAATTGTTTTCTGGATTTCTTTCTCAGTGGATTTATGGTTGGCATATATGAAAGCTACTGATTTTTTTAGGTTCATCTTGTATCCAGCTACTTTGCTGAATTTGTTAATCAGCTCTAGTCAATTTTTGGTTGAGTTCTCTGGGTCTTCTAGATATAGGATCATATCATCTGCAAATAAAGATAATTTTAATTCTTCTTTTCCTATTTCAATTCCTTTGATATCCTTCTCTTGTCTTATTGCTCTGGCAAGAGTTTCCAGGACTATATTGAAAAGGAGTGGTGATAGTGGGCATCCTTGTCTTGTTCCTGTTTTTAAGGGGAATTCCGGCAATTTTCCCCCATTCAATATGATGTTGGCTTTGGGTTTCTTATATACTGATTTAATGATGTTGAGGTATGTTCCTTCTATTTCAATTTTCTGTAGAGTTCTTAACATGAATGGGTGTTGAATTTTGTCAAATGCATTTTCCGCATTTATTGAAATGATAATGTGGTTCTTGTTTTTAGTTCAATTTATATGGTGAATAACGTGTATTGTTTTGCGTATGTTGAACCAGCCTTGCTTTCCTGGGATGAAACCAACTTGGTCATGATGTATGATTTTCTCAATATGGGTTTTAATGCGCATGTCTAGTCTTTTATTTAGAATTTTTGCGTCTATGTTCATTAAAGATATTGGTCTGCAATTCTCTTTTCTTGAAGTGTCATTATTTGGCTTTGGTATTAATGTGATGTTGGACTCGTAAAAGGAATTTGGAAGAATTCCATCTCTTGCAATTTCACAGAATATCCTGTAAAGTATTGGTTTTAGTTCTTCTGTAAAGGTTTTGTAGAATTTGGCTGGAAAACCATCTGGACCTGGGCTTTTCTTTGATGGCATACTTTTTATTGCTGTTTCTAGTTCTGTGCTTGCTATTGGTTGATTCAGGTTTTCTATATCCTCTTGGTTCAATTTAGGTAGGTTGTATGTGTCTAGAAATCTTTCAATTTCTTCCATGTTTTCCATTTTATTGGAGTATAAGTTTTCAAAGTAGTTTCTTATGATCCTCTCGATTTCTCCACTATCTGGTGGTGTTCCCTTTATCATTTCTGATTTTGGTAATTTGGGTTGATTTTCTCCTTCTTTTGGTTAGGTTAGCTAGTGGTTTGTCAATCTTGTTAATCTTCTCAAAGAACCAGCTTCTTGTTTTGTTGATTCATTGTATTGTTTTTTTATTCTCTATTTCATTAATTTCTACTCTGATTTTAGTTATCTCCTGCCTCCTACTGGCTTTGGGATTTGACTGTTCCTGTTTTTCAAGATTCTTGAAGTATGTCATTAGGTTATCTATTTGGATGTCTTCTGTTTTTCTTATTGGGCACTCAGTGCTATAAATTTTCCTCTTCACACTGGCTTCCAAGTGTCCCATAGATTTTGGTACATCGTGTCTCTCTTTTCGTTTAATTCCAGGATTTTTTTTATTTCTCCCCTTATTTCTTTTCTGAGCCATTCCTCGTTCAGAAGTGTATCATTCAGTCTCCATGTACTTATGTGATTACTTTTGTTCTTCCTGTTGTTAATTTCCAGTTTCATTCCATTGTGATCAGAGAAGATGCAGGAAATTATACCACATCTTTTGAATTTGCTGGTGCTTGCTTTGTGACCCAGTATGTAGTCTATTTTGGAGAATGTTCTGTGAACAGCTGAGAAAAATGTGTATTCAGGTGTTGCTGGTTGAAATAATCTGTATGTGTCTATTAGATCCATTTGTTCTATGGTTTTCTTAGATCTGAACAATCTTTATTCATCTTTAGTCTGGAGGATCGATCTAGAGGCGTGAGTGGTGTGTTGAAGTCTCCCAATATTATTGTGTTTGATCTATTTGGACCTGATGTCCCGAGGGCTTTGTTTTATGAATGTGGGTGCGCCCACATTTGGGGCATAAATGTTTACTATTATTATATCTTCTTGCTGGATTGTTCCTTTAATTAGTAAGAGGTGGCCCGCTTTGTCTCTTCTGATGTGGTTTAGCTTGAAGTCTGTTTTGTCAGATATAAGCGTTGCTACCCCTGATTGTTTTCGATCTCCATTTGCATGGTACATCTTTTTCCATCCTTTTACCTTTAGCATATGAGTATCTTTGGCTGAAAGGTGAGTTTCTTGTAGCAGCATATAGTTGGGTTATGCTTTTTAATCCACATTGTCAGTCTATGCCTTTTAATTGGGGAGTTGACATTCAATGTTATTATTGAGATATGATTTTTGTTTCCTATAATTTTGAGTTCTATTTTCTGTTTGCTGTAGTGACAAATCTCCTTGTTTAGTTGCGTACCTAGTGGAGTTCACCTCTCCTGTGGTTCTGAAAATTGCTTGTTTTTCCTTCTTTGTGATTTCTTTAAGGATTTTCTCCAGTGTCGGCTTGGTCCTCATGAATTCTTTAAGTGTTTGTTTATCATGGAACATTTTTATTTCTCCATCAATTTTAAATGATAGCTTTTCTGGATATATCAGTCTTGGTTGGAAGTTGTTTTCTTCCAGGGTTCGGAGTCCTTTTTACCAATCCCTCCTGGCATTCCTGACTTGGGTTGAGAAGTCTGGAGTGATATTTATTGTTTTGCTCCTGTATGTCACCCGTTCTTTTGGTCTTGCTGCTTTTAGGATTCTTTCTTTGGCCTCTACATTAGACATTTTAATTATTACGTGGTGTGGGGAGGTCCTTCTTTGGTCCTGTCTTAACGGTGTTCAATATGTCTCCTGTATGTAAATGTCCAAATCCTTTTCTATGTTCGGAAGATTCTCTGAAATTATTTCTTTGAAGAGGTTTCTTATACCCTTGGTCTGTGCTTCTAAAACACCTTTGATGCCTTTTATCCTTAGATTAGGACATCTTGTATTGTTCTGTATTTCTTGGATGGCCAGGGTGTGTTTTTGTAATATCTTCTGTATATCGTTGACTGTGTTCTCAGTTTTGAATGAACTGTCTTCCAGGAGTGATACTCTGTTTTCCATGTGGTCGAGCCTACTAGAGTTGGTTTCTTTTGCAGTCTTTACTTCGTTTATTGACTCCTTCATTTCGTTCAGTGTTTCTTTCTGATTCTTTGAGCCTCTACTTCCTCCTTCATCTCCTCTACGCTTTCTTTGAGGCCTTTCATCATTCTGAAGATCAAAATTTTGAATTTTCCGTCTTGCATTTCCTATAGATGAGTTTCTGTAATCTCACTTGTTGATGCATTGTGTTTCTTGTTTCCTCACTGTTCCTCATTCTCATATTTTTGGTGTTTTCAATTCTGTGCTTCTGTTGCCCCCGCATCATCTCTCTTTCTATGTATAAGACCTCTTGATGGTCCCTGTAGACCCCATTGGTTCAGTACACTTCAGACTGTGGTTCTCTCCTCTCTGGTTGACCAGGGCACAGTGTGTGTGTGTGTGTGTGTGTGTGTGTGTGTGTGTGTGTGTGTGTGTGTGAAGAACGCAGGTTCCAGAGCTTGGGTGTTGGCACATGAGGCACACTTTGAGGCACGGTGTTGGATGTGGGTTCCGAGGCACGGGTGACACTGCCAGAAGATGCCCGGTCTCCGAGGCATGGGTGCTGAGGGTCGCCCGGGCCCCACGGGATGCACACATGCTCCAGGTCTCTGGAGGCATCCCCGGAGGTTGCCTAGGCTCTGCTGCATGGTGCTGAGTATCTTGAGTGGCTCCAGGGCAGTGCCGACTCCAGGGATCAGGTGGCGGTGCCTGAGGGTTCATGGGCGCTGAGGCACAGCGCAGAGGATCGCGCGTGAGCCCCAGGGAGGTGTACAAGCTCCTGGATCTCGTGTGGTGGCGCCGGAGTGTGCCCTGGCTCTGAGGCAACGCGGAGGGTCACGTGGATCTCAGGTGGCAGTGCCGGAGGGTAGCCAGGCTCTGAAGCGCAGCAAAGAGGCTCCCATGCAGGTGAGAGAGGTGCAGGCTCTGGGTTCGGGTAGCAGTACTGAAGGGCATGGGGGTCCGAGGTGGGGTGCAGAGGGCCACCCAGGTCTCGGGTGGTAGTGTTGGAGTCCGGGGCGGGTCGCAGAGAGCCACGGACTGCGCAGCTGGCTGAGGCGGGGCATGGGGTGCCGCCTTGGTCGCACGGGATGGCGCGGCTGGTCAAAGTGGGGCGTGGGGGGCCACCCAGGTCTTGGCTGGCATGGGGGTCCAATGTGCGGGTGATAGGGATCGCGCAGGCTGGTAGCACGGTGTGGGCGGAGGTGCTTGGCTCTGGCTTGGCCCATGCTAGTGAAGCCTTTGAAGGGTATTCACGATCTGCCAAAGGTTCAGTTCTAACTGCCACAAACAAGCAATATAATCCTCCACAAGATAATTAAATAACTTTAATAAAATGTTAATTTAAAAGATTATAATTACTTTAATGAATGAAATAGAATTGTATTCCATATTTTATGAGATTTTGTTGAATTTTATTATCTTTTTATTGCCTATTCAGATATAGTTACATTGTTTTCTTCATTTGATTAATTTGTTACAGCCTGATAATGTTTCCATTCTGCTGGTTAACTATTCACACCTATTTTGGGGGTGTTATAGATTTTCTATGTAAAGTCCTATTCACAACCTTTCTGACATGCCTTCCTATATGAGAAGCCAAAACAACAACAACAACAACAAACCCGTTATCCAGATTCCTTTGCAGCTACGTTTCTGACCATAGACATATTTGTATATGTCTTTATTTCATAAAATCCCCATGTGTGCAGAGGTAGGTGATTATATTTTCATCTTTCTGGCCCAGATTGTAATACAGGAGACTTTGAGTTGGAGATAGGAGTTTAAAGAGAGAATATCTCCACAATATGGCTGTTTCACATATTGGATGTTCAGCCTAGAGTCTAATTCTTCAGTCCTGTTAAGAATTCCTTATTTATTATAATAGCTAGTCTCCAAAGGTGGATTTTCCAATTGTGATGAACTATGCATCCTAGTATATATACCTTTTGTAGTTCCCTCCCTCACAGAACTTAAATTGATCCTGAGTATTCATCAGGATGTGGTAGATATGATGCTGCATGACTTCTGCAAATAGGTCTTAAGTCTTACAAGGTTCCACCTTAATGTCTTGGCATTTTGTCTTGGAACATTCCTTTTAGGATTTCAAGAACCATGCTATGAGAATAAGCCATAAGAAGAGGCTACATGTAGGTTCCCCCAGTAGACAGCTACACTGATCCCCAACAATCAATTAGCAGCAACTGTCAGCCATCTGAATAAGCCATCTTGTAATTCCAATCCAGTAAAGCCTTTAGATGACTACAGACTTAGCATCTAACTATAAATGCAGAAAAATACAAGAAAGAACTTGTTCAGCTGATCCCAGTCAACTTCAGAGCCAGAGAGGTAACAATAAATTAATTATTTTAAGTCACTAATTTTGTTTCACTGCAATAAGTATAGAAAACATTTACGCTACACACAAAGATTTTGTTTTGCAAACAATAACTTTACTGTATAAAATAGCAATAGTAGCTGTTTTATACAACTGAGAATTTCAATCCATATATCTTTATTCTTAAATGAAATTAACCTCTAATTTCTTTTTCGTATCCATTATGCTTATATAGTTCTGATTTAAAACATATTTCTTTTTATAAATGAATTTTAATAATGTGAATTTTTGCTTCCTGATGTTGTAAGTATCCAATTGCAACATTTTCCCTAGTTAAATGACACTAAAGAAGAAATTCTTTTTCCCCTTCTTGTTATTCTTTGATTTATTATTATTTTTAACTTGTTCCAACAATTTTGATAATTTGAATTTTCTTAGAAAAAAAATTTTTTTTGCAGTACAGGGGATTGAACCCAGGAGCATTCTACCTCCGCGCTACACCCCCAGCCCTATTTTTTAAACTTTATTTTGAAACTGGGTCTCACGAAGTTGCGGAGGGCCTAAGTAGAGAGAGAGAGAGAGACAGGGAGAGAGAGAGAGAGCTGAGGCTGGCCGCGAACCTGGATCCTCCAGTCTCCGCCTCCCAAAGTACTGGGATTACAAGCGTGTGACACTATGCCTGGCTTTGGAAAATTATTTTATTGATATTATCAAATTTATTTGATTTGAGCTGTACATAAGAAATTCTTATAACATTTTTGCTATAATTGTAGCTATATGTCTGTTCATGTAAATAATTTTCTATAATTGTATTTTATAATTAGGCTATATAATTGTCAATATATTTATAGTATTTTCATTATGTAACCCTTAGTAAAATAAAACAACCATTATAATCTCACATAATTCAGCCATAAATAATCACTGTCAAAATTTGACATATATAGCAAATCCTTCATAATCATTAACAACTCAGGACAAAATCTTGAAGCTCCCTTCCTCTTTTCCTTTTATACCAAATCCATCAATAATTCACCTTTTTTTTTTCTATCTTAATAATGGTTTTCATGATATAACCATTTTCCTCATTTGTACTCAATCCACTCTCCTCTCCAACCATATTATTTCAATAGTCTTTGTGGTAATTTGGCCACCACACTGAGTCTTCTTTATACAATCAGCAGAACAGTTATCTCAAAAATATAAGTCAAATATTGTCAGTGCTTACTCAAAATCTTTACTACTGAGAACATAATTCAGAGTCGACATGAGGGTCTATAAGAACCCTGTATGCTCTGGTCCCCTGTTTTCTCAGATACAAATACAAAAGATTAACTGCTGTTCTTCAAATATACTGAGTCCACTCAGCACACCTTGGCCTCTATAGTTCCCTCTTTCTCAGGGTTCACCTTTGCAATAATTAAGGTCATCACTCAACTAGCACCTTCTCGTAGACACCTCCCCATGACTACCCTATTTAAAATAGCAACCTTGCTGGGGGTGGTGGCGCACGCTTATAATCCCAATACTTGGGAGGCTGAGACCAGAGGATCGCAGGTTTGCAGCCAGCCTCAGCTACTTACTGAGGCCCTCTGCAACTTAGTGAGACCCTGTTTCAAAATAAAGAATAAAAAAATAGGGCTGCGTGTGTAGCTTGGAGGTAGAATGACCTTGGGTTCAATCCCCCGTACCACAAAAAAACAAAAACAAAGCAAAACAAACAAAAAAATAGCAACCTTTAGTCTCTATCCCCTTGCCTTGAATTTTTTTCCTTCTTAGCAGTTATCACTACTGAAATATTACGTATTTGTTTATTGTCTCTCTCCCTATCCTGAAACATTACAACAGGAGAGCAAGACCTTTGCCTGTTTTGTTCACTTGTGTATTCTCAATGGCTATAACAGATTCTGTTACATAGTACTATTTGTGGAATGAATATGAAATGTACACATTATAATTTATACAATTTGTGTAAATCACATTGAATTTTAAAATAATATATCATGAACATTTTTATGTAATTAAATATTTGCCTAAGTCATCTTTTTTAAATGGTTGTATTATTGGACAAACCAAGGTTCTGATGAGCATTTAGGTTGTTATCATTTTCCATGATAAACCAAGACAGGATTAATTTTAGTGTAATCTTTGATCATCCCATTATTAGAATAATTTTAAGAAGGAAAATTGCTCAGTTCAAGAAAATAAATACTGAAAGGCTTTGGATACAAAAATTATTTTTCTCAAAAAATATGTGTACCTTGAGACTAAAAATAGTCTCATGCCGGGCGTGGTGGCGCACGCTTGTAATCCCAGTACTTTGGGAGGCGGAGACCGGAGGATCTGGGTTCGCGGCCAGCCTCAGCTCGCGCACGCACACGCGGGCGCATGCGCATTCTCTCTCTCTCTCTGGCTCTCTCTCTCTCTCTACTTAGTGAGGCCCTCCGCAACTTTGTGAGACCCGGTCTCAAAATAAAGTATAAAAAATAGGGCCGGGGGTGTAGCGCGGAGGTAGAACGCCTCTGGGTTCAATCCCCGGTACCGCAAAAAAAAATAAATAAATAAAAATAAAAATAGTCTCATGATATGTTTTCTTTCATGTGAAGTAATGGAAAGTCTGGTAATAATTAAGAGTGGCTAAATGGAACTATTGGTGATTAGTACTTATTGGAAACCAAAGGAAGAATGTAAGGAGGGACAAAAGAATGAACTAATTCCAGCAGTCCAACATACTATAAATTTCATATTAGAGATAAATGCATACACATGTATATCACAAAAGACAAGAACTTAAAGCAATTTCATTTTCTAAATGACAATTTCTTCACAGTTACAGAAAACTTTTCTGCCAAGCAAATGAAAACTGTACTTACTTAAAACATCAGTATCTTCTAAGTCCTGAAGAATGAGCTCTTCAACAGTTTTACTCTTGTTCTTTATGATGTTAATACAATGAAGAACTGACTCTGGCAATTCAACTAAGTCCTAAAATTTGAATAATAAAAGAAACTGTGAATGGATTATCAAAATTATGTCTTGTATATTGTGTACTTTATTCCTTTCTAAAAATTTGAGCAAATTGGGTATACAAGGTGAAAGGGCTCTATGTAAAGAGTATAGTTCAGATATATATGTTTGGTTAAAATTTGCTTTTTATTTTCAGGTGGTTATGCACTTCTGGAAAACAGTAAGGAAACAAATGAAAAAGAGTTATCTATATATCATTTTCATTAACTTTGTTAGAGGCTGTTTATTTTTAAGTATCTTCAATTGTATATGTTTTAGATTTATTATAACTTCAAATAAATAGTACCAAATATTAATCAAAACTTCAATGGTTTTTCAAAATAGTTAATATATAACCATTAATTTACATAATTATTTAATATATTTCAAAATTTTGTGATTATCGAATACAAAGTTAGCCAATTTATAAACTATTATAGACTCTTGACCAATATAGTCTATATAAATTGCTTTGCAACTTTTCTAAATAGTTAAATATATTAATATTAATGTATAAAATATGAAAATTCAGTTCTTCCTTTAACAACACAACTAACCAGAAAATGATGCAAAGAAACACTTATGATAACCACAAATATTTAAAGTATCTAGAAGCAATTTAATAATAATATGGAAAGCTAAATATATATAACTATAAACTTCATTGAGAGACCTAAAACACAATTTGAATGAATCAATATATAGGTGTTTCTGATACAATATGCCTGATTTCATCTAACTTAAAAAAAAAACCTTTTTCTACCATACTGGGTTTTGATGTATTAAATTTAAGGTTGTCAATCAGCTTGTTTTTTTCTCTCTATGCTAATAGAATTCAGTGCTTCTCTTTGGGAATGAATGTCAAAAGATAAGGAGACAATGTCACTTTTCTCCATAGCACTACAGAAAAGCAAACAAAATTCTATGTCATAAAGTTAGTTCCAGTACTGAAAGAAAAAGTCCTACTCTTCTGTCCTCTATCTTACATTGAGATTCCTATTTCTTGATCAATTTAAGACTCCTTGACTATAGAGATTGTCATATTCTGTGAAATATAATCTGTAATCCTTGAATCTTTTATCTTCAGTTAACAGTTTCTTCCCCTAGCAATAATATTTATCCTTAATTATAAAAATAATTGTGAGATATCTTAAGTCAGAAGAAGAGCTGTAAAATTTTATTTTTCTGCCCTTATATATATAGATATAACAATATAGTAAAATCCATTATTCTGTTGGACTTCACATGAAGAATTTCAGCATTTTGTTTCATTTAAATTAACTCTGAAGTATATAATAATGTAAAAAATTAATTTTTCTAAATGTCAAAGGTCAGTTTAGTGCAATCCTAATTAAAAATCAAAGTAGAAATATTTTTAAAACCTTATGAGTTTTTTAAAACTTAGCTGACAACATTTTGAAACAATAAAATATTGAAAGGAATTTGATCCATGCAATATTTTAAAATATAAAACTACTATAGAGCAAAACTAACAGAATAGTGAAAAATAATAGATAGCTTTTGATAGGTCATATGTATAAGAAATAAATAAATGCAAAAGCATATGACAACCCAATTGAGAAGACATGGGACACTGGGAATATCAACTCAGGAAGTGCAGGAAATTTTTAAATTAGATCTGTATTTCATGACATTCCTGCAAATAAATTCTGAGTAGAGTAAGGGTTTTGGTGTAAAAGGATGAATACATGAATGAATTTTGTAAGCAAATAAAAATTGGAGAAAATATAGAAATAGAAAGGTAGCTTTTTGATTCCAAAAAGTTAGGTCTAAAAATTCCACATAATTTTTTTCTTTTCATGTAATATAATCTCATTAAAATGTTCATGATTAAGTTAAAAAAGAGTACTATATATATATATATATATATATATCTTATAGTTCCAATTTTACAAAAATGCAACATATGAAGGTAGAATTATAGGAAACAGTCTATCTCCAATACATTTTCATATTCTAATATTTATGAATATACATTATTTATAACAGTGATCTTAAGGTAAAACATGATATGCATACACAAAACACACTGAAAAAAATAATATTTCTCCTGAAAACCCTACTTGTATTAAAAATTAAAATTTTAAGAACACTTACAATATCACTATCGTCACTCTGGATTTCTGATTTTGAGTCACTCTCAACCCCATCTTGTTCCAAGGAAGAAATACTGATTTTATCTAGTTCAGCTTCAATTTCTTCTATGAGCTTTGTATCATTGTCATCACTGTCTTCCATCATTCTTCATAAGAAAAACAGAACTACTTATAGAAGAGTAAAAAGGCCAATGTGTCTCTAAAATCTATGGGTTCTTTGATTTGTCATACCAATCCAACATGTTCTATGTAAACATGTTCTGATTTAAGAAACTTTTATCACACCTTATTATAGTTGCACCATATGTTAAAGAACACTATTTTATCTCTTCATTCATTCACTCTTTAAAAACATATTTGACTAAAAATCAAATCTAATATTAATCTTATTTCTTTAAGAGAAAAAGCACATGGAATGAACTGAAATTTCAAGATAAAATTTCATATAGGCACGAGTAATAACAAAATATCTTTAAATAGTTTGAGTATTTAGAGATTAAAATACTCCTAAGAAAACAATCTAAGTCTATGTATAGAGGAAATATATGGCTATTTTATATTCACTGACTGAAAATTCTGGTAATTCTTCCAGAGATAGCCACATGATTTTGATAACATAACAGATGACAAATAATATATGGTGTATAACCTAAATAAATAATTTAAATTTAACACATATAATGGATTATATCTTCACATCATCATCATCTTCACCACCACCACCATCATTACTTTCCCTGTATTATGCATCTGTGACAAAGTAGGCACTAGAAGACATATATGTAACTGATGATCTTCAACAAGATTTAACAGGTTAAAGATCATGATAGTCCTTGCATATATGAGAAAACCAAGGTTTGAAGAGGTCACTTTACTGACCTAAAGCATTATGCTAATAAGTAAAGGGAGCAGGATCTTAAGCTTAGAGATGCTGAATTCAAAGTCAGTGTTCTTCCCACTACTAAATGGTCTCCTAACTAAGTCAACTTTTCCATCTGCACAGCAATCTAGACAAACATCTTCAAATTGAAGGTAAGGATCCACTAGTTTATCAAGAGTTAATTTATTGCCTCTTGATCAGCAAGTTTTAATGATCGGTTAGAATAGGAAGTTAGGATAGACTAGAAAATAAATTATAATTATATTAAATTATTATATTATTATATTAAAATTATTTTAAGAATTATTTTGGTTATAAGCATATATATATGCATGCACATGAGTTGAACGTAATATATGTTTTGTTATTGCTTTGCTTTCTGGGTTTTTTTGGAGGGGGGCACTGGAGATTGAACCCAGGGGCATTCTACCTCCAAGCTACACCCCCAGCCCTATTTTTTTTTTGAAACAGGGTCTCGCTAGGTTGATGAGAGTCTCACTACCTGCTGAGACTGTCCTCGAACCCGTGATCCTCCTGTCTCAGCCTCCCAAGTACTAGGATTACAGGTGTGCACCACCACACCCAGCTACTTTCTGGGTTATTTTTAACTGTAGGTCTTGGTCAAAATGTTTGAAAATCAGTAGTCAGCCATTATTTTATTTTCCATGACACTCTTCCAAACTCATTGTTTCCTCAATGCCCTGGCCGAACCCTGTCTTCTTGTCCTTTTCTTCCTTCCTTCTTCCCTGCCTCTTCCTTCCTTAATTTCTTCTTTTGCCCATTCAACTCAAAATCATTTTTTGAAAGACTTCAACACATATTCATAGCAATGCTAGGTGGTATAAGTACATTGATTAAATGAAAAAAAGTTTTGTTAACATAACATATGTTATGTATCACATGTTCTCAGAAAATTTATAGTATAGTTAACAAAGAAAATGAAATGAAACACCCTCATTTTCCAGTTTCTTTCTATGAAATCTCTTCTTATCCATCTTACAATGAGAGGAGTTCCTCTTCCTAATAAAATGTAATTCTCTACCTACACTCAGTCTGACAACTTAACTGCTGAACTATGTTCCATCTATTATTCCTGTGTTTACTGACTCATCATATATTATTTATTCTTCTGTCCCCCTCCACATAAACACAACCAAGTCACTCCTATCCTCTAGCTATAGATATCACATAGCTTTCTTTCACACACAGGTGATTTAATCAGACTGATTTCCATGTGTTACCTGAACTCCTGAGTATTTACTCCAGAGAAATGAAAACATGTGTTTACAACAAAACTTGTATATGAATGTTCACAACAGCTTTATTCATACAAGCCCCCAACTGGAAACAACCAAAATGTCCCTCAATAGGGAAATGATTAAACTCTAGTACATCCATACCATAAAACACTATTTAGCAATAAAAGGAATGGACTATTGATACATGCAACAGCACAGATAAATCTCCATGAATCTCCATGCAACTCTGCTGATTCAAAAGCAAAAACTAAAAGGTAACATATTATATGATTCCATTTTTATATATAACACTTTTAAATGATAAGATTTTATAAATGGAGGACAGACTAGTGGTTAAGAAGTTGGAGGTGGGTAGAGCATTAGGGAGTTGGTTATGGTTATGGTTATAAAATTACAATCTGAATCTTCTTATTATAGGATCATGTCACCTGCAAACAGAGATTCTTATAATGATTGTGGAAATAAACACATTAAAACACACCAAGTGCTGTATGTGTGTATGTTTCTATCACTCTGAACTTTCTTATGATGTATAATTATAATGCATCAATAAAAGTATATTTATAAAACATATTCTAAGCCGGGCGTGGTGGCGCACGCTTGTAATCCCAGTACTTTGAGAGGCGGAGACTGGAGGATCCGGGTTCGCGGCCAGCCTCAGCTCTTGTCTCTCTCTCTGTCTCTCTCTCTGTCTCTCTCTCCTTAGTGAGGCCCTCCCCA
>PVJS01030778.1:0-23858 GCA_004027185.1 Glis glis | reverse complement strand
GATTAAAACTCCCAATATGGCCCTGGGAGAAGTGAGAGTCCTTGGTTTCAAAATACAGCTTTTCATTAAAAGCCTCTGATAACCAGAATATTCAGGGCATGGAGTATTCTATTTACTCAATTTTAACTTGTTACTAAAATCTTCTAAGCACCTGTAGGTAAAGTTATAAGTCTTCATTTCTGCTTTGGTTTTAATAGAGTATAATGATTCAAATTAAATTTATCTTTAATAATTCAGAATCTTTTCTGAAAACAAACATTAATTTTTCATGAAACTATCCAGTAAATACAGGAGGGCTAGAAAATTGAGATGAAGTATGTTAATCACTTGAAATTTATTTTGAAGAAATTTGTGATATCATTTAAACTGTTACTTTTCTTTTTTAAAAATATTGAGAACCAAAATTTGCTTAAACTCTAGTTAGTTTTGGTCTAGTAAATTGATGTTTTACTGAATAGATTAAAAACATTTTATCTATATGTATGTCAAAACATCATGTTGTACATCTTAAATATATACAGAAAAATTATATATATATAAATAAATATATACAAGTGTTCTAAATTACATGTCTTTTGATGGCTTAGAATATAAAAATGAAAAATAATAAATTTCCAAAATGGAGCTGGACAGAGACATCCTTTATACTTTTTTCTTTTCCTTTTTTTAAGAAAATGCACAGATATATATTTATCATCCCAAATGCAGATTTTTGGTAAGTCTGTTTTCATAGAACTACAACTTTTGGTGCACTTTTTTTTTTGCTAATTATTGTGCTTGCAAATTCTTTTTTATTGGACATTAGTGATTTCCCTGGACACATGCAGGGCAGTTCAATCTCAATGCAGAAAGTGTTAAGTCTCCTCTAGGTAAGCTCCCACTGTTTTACCTCAGGAAATTTTCCTTTGGAGGGTTGCCTGTGGTGCTTTTACAAAGGAAGAACAAGACCTAAGAAAATGACAGATGTTATCACCATCAAAGAGAAGCATGGACTCTATTAACATTTGGTAGATTGCAAAATGATGAAAATGGAAAGTTTACTTTGAACATCAAATTCTTTGCATTTCTTAACCCCCCCAAAAGGAGACCAATAATTTCTGTTAAATATACAACTTATGTAAAAGATGAACTAATCTTGATAAGAGAAAGATTGATAAGAAATTTTTAGAGTATGACTTGTTTGAAAAGTAAATGAAAAGTTAAACAAGAAATGTCAAACTCTGAGCACCCTTGGTTTCCATTGCAGGTAATTTGGACCTCCATTTGATTCATTTTTAGTAGTCCCTTTCTCATTTTATTTTTGGCATTTCTTCTGAGGTCTTTTGGGCCTCCCTGATGGTATGCTCACAGACCCAGCCTTTGACCATAGCACAGGAGCTGAAAGCAGCCCAATGAACCATTTTATTTGGCCACTGCTGAAATGTGAATATTTTGAATCGGAAGTTTTGGGTGGGAAAGACCATTGAAATTAGACCATGGCTTTCAAAATTCATTTATCTGTGAAAACCCAGAGGCATATGAATTCAAGATGCCTGTTTCCCAGCATGGATCAACTATTTCTGGTAGAATGTGTGGAATATCAAAGGTAGAAGGGATCTTGTTAAAGTGACTAGTGCATTGGGACCTGTGTGGGAATCAGGTGAAAGGGAAATGAGGCCCATAGGGATTAAGCAAATTAATACCAGAGCTGCTTAGTAACCTGAGGTTCTCAAGGAAGACACTCATTGCCCTCCATACAGCTTCCATTCCTACAACTACACATATAGCCATTACCAGATGAACTCAAGTGCCAGTGTCATGGTGTATTGTTCTCCAAATCATTTGTTCATTCATTCATTCATCCATTCATTCATTCATTCATTCAAGAGGCAGTGCATTGTGGTGGTTAACAGCATGAATTCTTGGGCTACAATGCCTGGTTAAAACATCATCCCATCACTTACTACTTCTGTAAGTTTCCTGATCTGACACATAGGAATAATAGCTGTATCTACTTCATGTGCTTCTTGCAAGGACTTGAACTAAAAATATCAAACCTTTAGAAAATTTCTGGCACTCAGTAAGTACTAAGTATTGGTTACTTATTAACCATTCGATCATTTATCAATGCATTAAAAACATTTTCTCTGTTCTGGCCACTGTGGTAGGTCCTGAACCTTCAACTATGTGCAAGACCTAGTAGCATTTTCAAGGTGCTAATAATTGAGTAGAGGAGGGTGCTCTGAGCCAAGCCAATTTCTTGTACTCTGGTACAAGAGTACAAGAAGCCTCTAGGACTGGTCATCATCATGCAATTGGAAGAATTTGTTTAGGCTATTCTTTTGCCTCATTACTGCAGCTTTGCCCCATCTCAGTACAATCCTCTGCTCTACCCTCTGGGTGCCAGCATGTTGTATCTTGTAGGGATTATTACTCAGACTCTGAAAAATGAAGAAATTGAACTATACTGGGCTCTAAATTCTATCACTTTGTTTATGAAACCTTGTCCTGGTCTGGGACCAGTTTCGCTCGTCTCAGAAGAAGATATCTGAGAGATGTAGTCAAGCATCCTCACTGAGCACACTGAAGTCTGGAGACATTTATGAGCTCAGGGTTTGGGTAGTTGGTCTCAGAAGGAGAGGCAAGAAGGAGGCTCAGACCAGAAGCTGAGTCTCCCATTATCACTTAGAGACATTTTCCACTAAAATCCTGACCTCAACCTGAATGACTTGAATGGGGTCATTCTTAATCTATAGCGCTGTCCATAAGAGGAAAATGCAGTCTCCTAGATGTCAGATAGGAAAAGAGAAGTGTTGTTGTGGCCACATCACTGGTGATCTTTCTGCCTATATTTTTGTTGTTGTTCTACTCATGTCAAAAATGAGACATTCTCCGAACTCTACATTCTCCTAACTCTATTCCTTTGAAAATACAAACTGCTGGAAATAGAACCTGCCATGTTACATGGAGCTAAATGCAAAGGCTAACCTTCGGCAGTGGAATGGGACCTTAGATCTTCCTTGTAAGTGTTATTTCTTTAAAATAGTATTGTAAAGAACACAGCAAGATCGATAAACATGTTTGTTTTCATAATGAAATATAGTTTTCTGTGGTGTCTGAGAACAGGTGAAACCGGAGTCTTTTGAGAGAATCATCTGAAACCACAGTACACATATTGACTTGATAAACCTCTTAGTTCTACCGTCATGCTTATTTCACAGTGGAAATGTGAAGGATAGTATGGGCCTGGTACTTTAAAAAAAAGTATATATACATACATATACATATATATGTATACTATCTTTATATACAGTATATATAGATATACTGTATGTACTTTATACTGTATATAAAGAAGATATATGTATATATACTGTATATAAGTATACCATATATATGTATACCTTCTATATATAGAGTATATGATATATCTATATCTATCTATCTATCTATATACCTTCTTTACTCTAAAACTAAAATGCTGTTAATTCTAGGTTGCTATATTAAGTTAGGAGATGTGGGTGGAGGAAGAGAATTGCTTATCAAGACCTTAGAGTCTAAAGCCCTTCTTGCCTCATAGGGCAGACAGCATGTTCCCCACTCTCACCATAATGCTCGGTTCAAGCCATTCACATGACTCTTGCAGGTCAATGCAGGCTAGGGATTAGATTCTAGAGGATTTATTTATTTATTTATTTATTTATTTATTTATTTATTTATTTTTACTATTAGGGAAACACAAAGTCCATAGAGCTGAAAGATGAATTCTGGTAACATGACCTGAGCTTGAATTAAGCCTTGCTTGAAACCTCTGGACTGTTTCCTTATATGAGCCAATACATAATCTCTCAGTATGCCTATTAGGCTTGGGTTTGACATCTTTATAACCAACTTTGGCAGGTTCCCTGAACTTAATAGGCTTAAACAAATCTTTTTAATGTGCAGAGTAGTGGCCTGAATGTAGAAACCTGTCCATTTGCAAACAGTTGGACTCACTTGCAAACAGTCGGTTGGGCTCTGCTCTACCTATTTGAATTATCTCCTTTGACTTGAAATATGGAGAATAAATAAAACTATTTCCAAGTGCATGCTATGATAAGCCACGTTCAGGCCTATTGCACCCCAAACTGGAGTAGTTCTGTAGTTTCAACAAGAAATTGTACTTGGAAGTATATAAATGTGGCTTTCAAGGTCTTCTTTTATGAAGCAGCATGTCGTCACAATTAAGCAATGGTGTAATGGACACTGGAGATGGAATGGCTGGGTACTTACTAGCTGTGAGACCTTAATTAAGTCAATTCATTTCTCCACCCCTTAGTTTTCTCATCTATAAAATAGGGAGCACCAACACATAGGATTTTTTACAAACTACATTTGTAAAATGCATAATGGATATCATGTAATTTTTTAAAATTTCAAATATATATAGTAATAAACTGGACTTAAGAGTGCTGACATATTATATCCCCAACTTGACACCATTTGGCATAAAATAGAATACAACGCAGTGAGCCCTCACTTCTATGTGAATCTGAATCCACCTTTAGTCTACCTGGGCTGTTGAGACCACCATACTTTGAATTGACTCTATAAGGAACAAAGACAAATCCAAGAGCTCTGTCAACTCACACCTGCATGCTTTTTATATCTTTGTCATACTCTTTGCAAGGCTTGTACACTAATAAGACATAGTTAGTGAAAGAGACCTTGTTGGAGACCAGTAGTATTTTCATGGGGGCCAGTCTTGGTGGCTTGACTTGGCTAGAAAGTAATAATAGTCAATGCTCAAAGTATGTTTTACAAGAGTATATTAATAAGTTCTTTAAATTTCTTCTTAAGTCTCTGGTCTAACCTGGGGAATAAATAGAGGCTCTCATTACCATATGCACTTTCCTTTCATATTCTGACATTTCAATTTATTTTAAGATTCAGCATTTATACTTGGGTTCACTTATTTTTCTCTTTACCTGTGTCACTTTCCTTTGTTGATGTCAAATTCTATTTTTATTTTAGCCATTGAAAGGGAATAAGGCCTTGGGAACCATGAAAAGCTGACTGAAGGTATTTTTAACAGTGTTGTTTCATTAATGTATAATAGAAAAGGTAAACACAACTCTACAAGTATAATAGTATTAAAAAGTATCTAGAAAGATCACCTCATTTGTGCAGTATACCAATTTGAACTCTTTTAACAATGCATACAAAAATAAATCTGTTTATAAGTAGGATTTTATATTAGACTTTTTAATCCATACTTATATTTAAAGAACTATCAGTTTGTAAGCTGAGAATCTTTCAAGTAAAATAATATGACATTTTGTTCTTGATAGATGATTTCAGATACGGAATCTGTTCTTTAAATCAAACTAACTAGTTTTAGTTTGTGCCTGTTACTTAGATTGACTCTTTCAACCTTCATTTCACCATTTATTCAGAAAAAATGAAAAGCTGAAAATATGACATTACCCTGACTCCCTTGCAGCTAGGGTCCTGAAAGTAGATTAGGTTCAGTCAATTGATGAACTTTCATGAGATCTGAAAGGCAAAGGAATATGAAATGTTATCTTTCAGTAGAATATAGATGGACTACTAGGCTCTAATAGAAATGATTTTTAGCAGTGGCTGAATTCCACATTCCACTCTGGTCACTTACATTGTGGCTTGAAGAGGCTTTGAAATTGACTGTAATGTTGATGGCTCTGTGTTGCATTTATAGTGGTATGAACTTGGAGGCAAGCTTCTCCTGCCCTGAAACTGATTTTGTAAGCATTTAATCTTGTCTTTTACCCAGAGTAATATCTGTCTTTTTCGAGTAATAAAAATTAAGTCATATTCCTAACCTATGCATAATTCAATGCAGTATGCTTCATTTGTTATTCCTATACTGGCATTTTTACAAGATGTCACTTGCCCAGCCATTCAAAATGCCATGAAGAATACATAAAACTGCTGCTTATGGAATTCACTGAATATGCCCTCTCTTCTGTTTATTTGGAACTGATAATACTTGTGCTCTTTATATTTGATTTCATTTTCTCCACAAATACTAATTCGATGCCTATGACTTGTCAAGTGTTATTCTAAGAGTTGGGAATGCAGTGGTGAAAATATAATAGCCCTTGACTTCATAAAACTTCACATCTCATTGCAAGACCTGATGAGCTAGTATTACAATTGTGATAATAAAAATAGCTTATGTTTATAACAAGTACTCTCAGGAGATTCTGATGCAAGTGGACCACATAACAAACTTCTAAAAATCCTGAACCTTGGATTTAATTAATATGATCTATCCAAACACCAATCTGGTAAGAGTGAATGCAGAATCAGAGGGCACTAAATAGCATCCTCTACACAAAGATATGCAGTTCAGAAAAATATATGGCTGGGATCTTTGTTGAAGATAAATTTCTTTTTATGAACATTTCCAAATATCTGTTTTCAAAATACTCTCCCCATAATCTCCTGGGTGAAATTTTGTTGTTGGTTTTAAGAGACAATTTTTCCTACTCTGGCAAAATATTGTCTTTAGTTTGAAGAATAGTTAAAGCATATTTCATTTTTGGAGATTCATATTTGCTAATAGAAACCAACATGAAGGCTGACTGAAATAGAGTTTATAGTTGATTCTTATATTAAATACTAATAAAGTTTCAAGTATGTCTTTTGTCTTGAAAATGTAATAAATAGAGGTTCTGATTTTTTCAGTTCCTAGTTGATTGTCTCATTCATACCCTCCAGCATGTTTTCCCATTTTTGGAAACCCATGGCTTAGAGACAACGTTTTTTGGACCATTACTTGATCCTCTATGTAGCAATTTATGGCTTTTTATCATAAATAGCGATCATAGAATATCTCTGTCTAGGTAATCTTAATTTCTTGCTGCCCAGCAACACCGCTGTTTCCATATTTACCCATTCAACAAGTATATATTAAGACCAACAGTTATAGGCTCTGGGACATAAAAGTGAACAAAACAAAATTCCAGTTCTTATAGAGCATGCATTCTAGTTGGGGGAGAACAGACCTTAAATAAATAAAGAAGCAACTGTGTAGTATTTCAGATAACTGCTACAGAGCAAGATAAAGCAGGACTTCCCAGATCAGGTCATGTTGGCAGCTTGATGGCCACAGTGAAGCTCATCACAGAAATTAACAAGGGAAATCAGGACTTCTCTCCCAGAGAGCCAGTAGTTAAATATTTACCAGTGCATTAGTGGGTGAGAGTGAGAGGCTCTATGTTATTTATAATAACTAGGGAAGGGCTTATTGGGCAGTGATATGAAGGAAGTGAGGGTTTGAGTCATATGGATGTCAAAGGTCAAGAAGAGCATCCTTTGAAGAGGGAGCATGAACTGCAGCAGTATAACCAGAGAAAGAAAGAAAGCCAGCACAACCAGACCAGTGTGAAATGGAGGAAAACAGTAGAAGAGGAGTGGGAAAGGGAGGTGGAGAGGCCTGCAGGCCAGGATAAGGAGTCGGATGCTTGCTAAGAACCAGTGGCTCATGTTGAATAGCAAGTGTTGCTTTCAGAAGTTCATTTTGCAAGAGTCCCTCACGTAATTGTTATTGCACCAAGCCCACCTGCTTCTCTGATTTAAGTTTTCTACTTGGTCCTCTAGGTCTATGTGTTTGTGACCCTGTTCAATAGCAATTGCTTCTTCATATATTATAGGGGGTATTTTGTGCTGTCTTGTGTTGTATTCTTTTTAAATCAGTGCAGTCACCTTAACAGAAATAAAGCGAGTACTGTGTTTTTAAAATTTTTTCCCCATTTTTTGTTGCATACTTGACAAATAAAAATGGTACACATTTAAAGCGTAGAACATGTTGTTTTGGTGTATGTACACATTATAAAATAATTACCACGATTGAGCTAATTAGTGCATTGGTCCCTCATAGAGTTATGATTTGTGTGTGTAGTGCGAACAAAAGAGCGACTCTCAGCAAATCCCAAGCATACAATACAGCCTCATTAACCCTAGTTGCTGTGCTGTACATTAGATCCGCAGATCTCATTCATCCTTCATCACTGAAGCTGTGTGCCTTCTGATGAACAGCTTCCCATGTCTCCCACCACCCAAGCATTGGCGACCACCCTTCTGTTCTCATTTTATAAATATAATTGTTTTAGATTCTGCATATAAGTGAGATCATGCAGTATCTGCCTTTCTGTGAAGTACTGTCCTTTGGTTCTTCTTAGTATTTGGAGCAATACTTGGGAAGCTGAGACAGGAGGTATGCAGGTTTGAGGACAGCCTTAGCAACTTAGTGAGACCCTGTTTCAAAATTAAAAAAAATAGGACTGTAGGTGTGGCTTGGAGGGAGAATGCTCTAGGTTCAATCCCCAGTACCCCACCCTCCCCCCCACACAAAATAATAATAGGATAATTTGATTTCTCCCTTTCTGACCTCTGAGCTATTACTATACTATATTTTACTTTTACATATATTATAAAATCTACACTACATTATTTATATTTTTGTTTAGTCAATTATTTTTCTATTGACATACTAAAAAATGTCCATATTTAATGTACCCCACTTGGTAAATTTGGAGGTATGTATGAGCCCATGAAAACATCACTACAAGCAATGCCAGAAATGTATCCATCACCTTCAGAAGTCCCCCCCGCCCTCTTTACTTGTTATTTCTATTACTATTATTTTTTTGTGATGAGACCATTTAGCGTAACATTACCCTCTTAGTTTTTGCTATTTTTTTCAAAGTAGCCAAGATTTGTCTGTTGCTCTGGTATGAATTGGTTGTTGGATGTGCAGTAGTTTTTTTTAATTATTATTATGATAAAATACACATACCATAAAATTTACCATTTTTATTATTTTCAGTGTACAATTTGGTAGTGCTAATGACATCCACATTGTTGTACAACTATACACTATCTACTTCTAGAACTTTTTCATCAGTCCAGAGACTCTATTCCCATTAGGCAATAACTCTAGATTCTCCCCTCAGCCCCTGGTAACCTCTGCTCTACTTTCTGTTTCTATGAATTCTCCTATTCTAGATATTTTATATAAGTGAAATCATATAACATTTGTTCTTTTGAGTCTGGCTCACTTTGCCGTAATGTCTTCTAGTTCCATCCACCTTGTAGCATGTGTTACAACTTCTGTAATATGAGGGTATGTATGATATCTTTCTTCTAAGAACCCTTTTCACTTTCTACTTTCAAGTTTTATGTCTTCTTCTTCATCTTCTTCTTCTTCTCCTCCTTCTCCTCCTCCTCCTTCTCCTTCTTCTCCTTTCCTCCTCCTCTTCCTCTTCTTCTCCTTCTCCTTCTTCTTCTCCTCCTCCATCACCACCACCACCATCATCATCATCATTGAATTAGAATTTTGTAATGAGGGAGAATTCTCCACAAGGCCGTGCTGTTTGCATCTGAGCATTGCTCTTGCAGCACAAACAGGGAAGCTCATTCAAATCGATTAAGTGCTACCAGTTGTGACAGGAGAGACAGAGTGATCCTCTGGTGAATGTGTATGGGCAACATAAGTAGTCTACACAGTCTGGCATGAAAAAGTAGGTGTAACAACTTCCCATTCTTGTTCTACTGTATAGGAGAGAGTTTGAAAAAAGTTAAAGGTGATTCGGTATTGAACACAAGCAGCAGATCTGAGCTCAGTCTCAGAAAAGAGCTTTGTTCATTCATGGCCTCCACAGGACAGAAACAGGGACTATAGGTGAGTACATTCTTGCTCCCTGATGAAGGCTGTCATGCCACCCATCCAAGGACATGGGGTCTGTCTCCAGAGCTGGGGAAACTGAATGGTTTCAAGGTTCTACAGTTAGACTCCATCACTCAGTATCTGTGTGGCATAGAGCTGTTACTGACCTCTCTGAGCATTAGTTTTCTCAACTTGTATAAAGGGAAATGATGTGAATATTTTCTACAAAGGGTGGTAGTGAGGACCCAATGTGGCAATCAAATCAAGGACCTCACATAGTGCCTGGCATATGCTAAATGATCATGAACATTAGTTGTGAGTCATGGGTGATATTTGAAATGCTTACTTAGTGGTAGGACATTAATAGAGACCAATCTGAGTTGTCATTGCCTGTAGATCTCTGCTGTGCCAGATGTTATACTTTTAGTAACTGGATGCTGGGCAAGCCCGGGGTGCTGGGGGTGGAGTGGGAAGACAGACAGCTTTCGAGAGACCTGAGGCAGCTGGTTGGGAATTCTTTGAATATTTTAATAACTTGCATGACCATACCCCTGAGTACCAGGCCTGGCTGTTATTCTGATGATTATTCTTGCAGAGGAGCATTCTTCTGGAGGCATGAATTTGCTTATCACATTAAATAACTTCTTTATGCTGATGACTCACAAATTTGCATCTCCAGCCCCCTTCTGCTCTGCTGCCTTCTTGACATCTCTGCTTGGATGTCTTGCGGGCATACCAGACCAAACACTTCCAAAGCAGAATTTCTGATCTCCTCCACAGAAGTCCTGTTCCTCTGCTTGTCTTTCCCACCTCTGTTAATGGTACCAGGGACCCTGTGTGTCACTCTCTCTCCACATAAAAGGGGCTCAGCAAGTGACTAATGGGCTCGTGCTGCCTCACCAGGAAAGCGGCAATAGTAGATGAAGTAGGAAGTCGGAGGCTGAGTGGAGTGAAGTGCACTGGAGCCAGACAGAACGAGATTCAGTCCCAGCACTATCATTTGCTGGTGGTGGCCTTGAGCATGTCGTGAAATCATCATGGCCAAATCGTTTCCCTGCATCACGGGAATAACACTGTTGCAGGATACCTGTGTACACTCAAGGAGGTATATGTGGAGTGACTGGCACACAGTAGGCACACACAGATGGTGATCTCATATTCATTATTCCCATGATATTGATTAGCAAAGCCATTCAGATAAAAGGCTAGGAACCTCCAGGATGGGCCACTGGGCCAGAAAGTGAGAACTCTGTTTTCTCCTCCTCACTCACAGGCTCAGTATCTCTGTCATAGACTCTCTCCTATCCCATGTAATTCTCCAGTTTACTCAGAATGACCTTCCTCCTGTGCGTTACGTCGGACTGACTTCTAGGGTCTTCTTTTCTTTACCTCTGAAGGGATACAGACACTATTCTCCACTTAGAGGGCTGACATGTGGAGAGTTAAGAAAATGATCCCAAACTTGGAAATGGACAAAGGGCAGCTGTTATGGGTCAAATGCCTTTGTCTCTCCAAAATCCATATATCGAATCCCTCACCCTCAATGTGACATTATTTGGAGATGGGGTTCTTTGGGAGATGATAAGATTAGATGAGGTCAGAGGGTGAGGTCTTTGGGAGGGGATTAGTGCCTTATAAGGAAGAGATGCCAGAGAATTTGTGCACACAAGAGGTCATGTGAACACACAGCAAGATGGCAGCTGTTCCAGCAAGAGAAGAGACCTCAGAATGGTAAGGACATGACCGGCACCTTGATGTTGGATTTTGTTTCGACCAACACTCTGACCGATATAACCCAAAACAAATGACCGCACAACTCAGAGGAAGGAAGATTTATTTGCTCACAGCTTTTAGGGATTTCGGAGGTTCAGTCTATGTCAGGTTGGGTCTGCAGAGCTCAGGACACGGCGGAGGGAATCAGAAAGAGGGAGAGAGCAGGGCTGTGTTCTCTCATTTTGGCAGCCTGAAGAAAGAGAGAGAACAAGGGGGAGGAGGGACCTTATATAATCCCCAAAGCCATACCCCCAGGGATAACCCCTTGGCAACCAAGCCCCACCTTTGGCATGGCTGCCTGGTTTCTGTGAGGGCTGGGGGAACATCTAAATCCATACCATTACAGACTTCTATCCTCCAGAGCTGTGAGAAATAATTTTCTGTTGCACAAGCCACTCGGTCTATGATATTTTGCTATGGCAGCCTGAGCCATCTAGGACAGCATTCCTACATATTATTTCAGTGCTAGGCTGAATGTTTCTACAATGCCTGCTTCTCCTGGGATTAATCTAATCTTCTAGAGGGTTATATTTTTGTTTGGTTTCCTATATACTAATAAGTAGTATATAGGAATAGTTTCCTATATACTAATGATTAAGCAATTTCACAACTCTGTAAAGGTTGAAAATAGCATGCTAAAACTGATAGCAACACAATCTACATTTGTTGAGGGCAAAGCAAATACTTCCTATCCATAAAATAGGTCACCTCAAAGGTTACAATGTATTGCCTAGTAGGACATTGGCCAGTTTGCAACTATTACCAAGTTTAATTCAGTTTTCTATTTGCCTGTCTAATTCAATTCCCCTTTAAATCAGTGTTACTGTCTCCCTGGGCTCCTCATTAACTAATGAGTTGGTTGAAATATTTGACATGTGTTCATTTTGTATTTAGATATGAATCATGTTTTTAACTTTTTGAAAATTGTACTTTAATAGGAGTGCTCATGATTAGCATTTAGAGAATAAATTTCTGATTAAAATGTGTTGCCTTATTGTCTAGCTTTACAAGAAAGAGCAATTGTAATATCCAAGATTCCTTCTTACCTAGTCTCCACCCATCTATGTTATATTTTAGTGTCTTTTCTATATCTTTGTAGGCACTCTAGAGATGCTCTTTGGAAGAGCACAGATGGAAATCTGGCTCATTAAGGAATATTTTCCAACAGGCAATGATATAGTCAGTTGCTTTTTGACTTTTAAAAGATAACTTTTTCACCAATCGCAGGGCAAATGAGCTGTTTTAGATGGCATGTCCTGAAAGAGGACATGCTATTCACTGCCATTCTGCTAAAATATTTAAAACAGATAAAATGTCACCAGATTAATTTGTGGTTGTTACATTTTTTTTTAAATTCTCTTTTCCCACAAATTAATGGAAACAAATCAAATGTCAGTCACCCTGAAGGTGCTGTATCCTTCCCCAGTCCAACCAAGGGATGCACATCAGGATTAAATCGCAGAGATACTCAGTACTTGGTGACATGGTAAATTATAATGATATTAGTTTTTTCCCTCCTCATTCTTGTTTCAATACTGAATTTATAGATTTTTCCACTATGTCAGAAAATAAACAAATTTGTGAAATGAAGGCAGAATGACCAACTTCCTAATGCTGAGTTTTAGGCCTAGGGTATGAAAAGTTGCTGGAGTTGAACTATCAGCAGAGGATAATTTATTATCCCTATGGAGACAGTTCCCTTTTCTTTGCACAATTAGTAACTGAGTGATTTTGGTGGTTAGTCATAAATTAACTCCTCTCACACCAGGTTACTCTGTGTCAGCAGGTGACCATCCCAGCTGCCCTAGGCTGGAGATGGTTCCTGAGTGACGGCCACACGCTCTTGGCAGGAATGATAGAAGCAATGAAATGCGTTCTGCAAAATACTGCTTCCCAGGTAATTTTAAACATGACCTTCACCTTTGTGGATGTTATATTCTGGAAGAGCACGCGAACATTCAGCAAACAATTGAAATTATGAGGACTGCTCTGGACAGGAGGTGAAAAGGGCTGGAGGCATGACCCACTCTCTGGCTCATCTCTAACCTTTGTTTCTTTTTTACACAGTTTCTCTGACCTATGGCTACTTACCAGTGCCAACTACATGCTTAGTACTAGGTAGGCGGGAATGAGCAATACTCTGATCTTTGATGATTAATAGAGGCAAAGCCCATCAACACCTGAGGATGCCTAGACTAGGGGCAATTATAAATAGTTGGGAGAAAATGGGGAGATGTAAGTAAAAGGATACAAACTTACTACTGTGTAGGAAGAATAAGCCTAGATAGCTATAATGTACAACAAGAGAACTATAGTTAATGAAATTGTATATTGTAAATTTGCAGAGAGAGTAGATTTGAAGCTGGGTGTGGTGGTACATGTCTCTAATCCCAGAACTTGGGAGACTGAGATAGGAATATGGCAGGTTTGAGGACAGCCTCAGCAAGGTATTGAGACTCTCACCAATGTAGTGAGACCCTGTTTCAAAACAAAAAATAAAAAGGACTGGGGGTGTAGCTCAGAGGTAGAATGCCTCTGGGTTCAATCCCTAAAACCAAAAAATAAATTAATTAATTAATAATAAAAATAAAAAAAGAGAAGATTGCTTATCAGTAGTAATTCTTTCACTCTGTATATGTATATCAAAACATCATGTTGCAAACTTTAAGTTTTGCAAAAGTCACAAAAAAATCTCTAAATAATTGGGAGACAAAATAAGTATAGAAGGTATGTGCCAATTAGGGAACAGAACTCCATTAACTCTATGTGCGATTTGCAACAGAGAAAGGGAGAGGCCACTGTGTGCCAATGCCACAAGGAAAAGATTCCTGGGGCAGGTAGGGCACAAACCGGGCACCAGCAAGGCACAGGAAGATGGAGAGAGGACAGTCACTGAATGTCATTGGAGTGGAACAGCATTTTATTTAACACTTTTAGAATGCTGGTTCTGTGCTAGGAGTTGGTCTTCGTGCTTGAAAAAGGCCAACTCATTGGATCCTTATAGTAACCCGATGATGTAGGCACTTGTATCGTCACCTGCATTTGTACAGATGAAGCACAGAGAGGCTCAGGAGCCTGCTGGGGTCCCGCAGCTGTCAGTGGTGTGCCAGGATTTGCGTCTGGGAATCGCACCTGGGAGGAAGGCAGAGCTGATGTGCTTTAACCGCTTGCTGGGCTGCCTCTTCAGCAGGAGCCGAGGCGCTGCATGTGGAAAGGGAACCACTAAGCCACAGGGCACCAGTTAAACTGCTGACGCGTCGAGACGATGGTACATCCAAGTGGACACATCAGGTGGTCAGTTACGCGTGCCAGCTGGGGCTTATTTCGAGAGCTGCAGCTGGAGCTACAGATTCAAAAGTGAGCTTTCTGCCAAGAGGCACAGATGAAACAAGGACTATCTTGCATAAAGAGCGAATCTTAATTTTTCCTCAAATAAGACCCTACCTAAATTCTGCCTACTTAACAGTCCTTAGGCAGAAAGGAGATTTTTTTTCTTTGTCTTATTAAATAGCACACACCTATCTGAGAGACTGCAGATCAGACTGAGGGAGCGTGTGATGGTATTTGTGGTCATGAAATAATACACCCACACAGTGACACAGGTCCCTAACGTCTCCAAAAGCCATCGACACCAGCACAGGCACAGGCTTCAGCGGAGGAAAGGCTATCTTTGAGGAGCCACCAAACTTGTGTTTCGAATGTGTCTTGTTTTTTATTTTTGGGAGCACAGCTTCTGCTTGTTGGAGGCAGTGGTTTCAGGGCATTCTCCAAACTCACTGCAAATCAAATTGTTAAAGAGCGCTGAATGGCTGCTATCGTTATTCTGATTAACAATTCAAAACCTGATTTTGAATTATTCATGGTGTTTAAATAACTTATCAATGTGAACCGAAGTGATGTGAAACTGTGGCAATTAGAAAAGCTTACTTAAAGCTGGTAGACAAATATCCTTAATTAACTAATATTGCCTGCTGGAGATGGGAGGTTCTGGAAATCAAAGAGAAAGTGGAGAAATGGAAGTTCAAGAAGGACAAAAAAAAAAAAAAAACTTATGCGTGGGAGGGTACTTTAATTTACCCTCCTGCTTTTAGAGGGCTTGGAAGGCATTAAGCAGGAGTCCTGGAAGGTCAGTCTTTAGAGAGTCTTTGGCAAACTATATAATTCATTAGAAAAGAAAGAAAACTTAGAACAATATGGTGCATTCAACTTTCAATTACTTCCTTGAAGACTGATAGGGATGTTAAGTGCTATTGTATAAGTAATCAAAAGTAGCAGGAAAAAAAAATACTTAACTAGAGGCAGAAGAACTAGGTTAAAGAAGGGCGGTACTGCGGTCTAAGCCGGCTGGAGAGTGGGTCGTCTGAGCACCTGGTGAAGTCCTGAGGATCCTGTCTGTATTTTGTACGTGCCCCTAGATTTCCTCTGGGAACCATCTTTATTCTCAAGTCCTCAAAGGTGAGTAGGAGGGTACTAGGGAAGGCATTAATAAAGATGTTTCAAAAACATTTGTTATGTGCTACTGGGCTCATAGCTCTAAAGCCAAGCACTTCCTACTTCTTGTCTCTTAAAGAGCTCAGTCTTGCTGGAAAGGGAGCCATCAGGGGTTTGGTAATCTCTGGGGCAGCAGAGGCATCTCAGGGTGTCTGGAAGCACAGCAGGTGGGCCAGTGTCTTTTAGGACCATGATAGATGGGGGCCCATCGTCTGAAGAGACTGCAGGTTAGCGCTGTTCGGGACCCACGTGGGTGGAGTGCATAAGTGGTTCTATGGATCAGTGTTCTTGGTTTCAAGCAGCACATAGCGCAGCTGTTGAACTTAAATAGCAATGAATGGAAGGCAGCTCTTTCAAACCAGGGAGGATAGAGACGCAGGCTTGACAAATGCGCCAACTAGGGGGGTCTGAAGACAAGGTCAAAGCAAGGTCACCTCACCATACCAGTTGGCGTCTTCTCAGATTAACACTTGTCACCATGCCGCTGGACTCTTCTGTACATCTTTGAAAGCCTCAGACTGTTCCTGCTGCATTAAAACAGCCACCAAGAGGCCAAGGGCTGAGTGGGAGCCTCTGATTGGCTGAGCCGCAGTCACGTGTCCCAGACTCAGCTGCCAGAGGACAAAGTTGAGAAGCATCTCCGTGTGGCATCTTCCGAAGCCTGCTTCCTCAAATAGGAAGGATGTTGGTTGCTGGATGACCCACCTCTTCACCAGCGCCCTCTCTGGCCAAGGGCTTTGCCTTTCGGCCATGGGAGATTCAAGGCTAAATGTACAGGCAGGAGGACACTTGTGTGTACCTGGCGCATCTGCTTCTCTCCCAAACCAGCTTCGCTGCTATCTAGGGGAGTTGAGAGGAAACACATCCTCTAAAACACATTGCCAGACATTCTGAACCCCCAACCCAAACTCCAGGACGAGTTCCTCTTTTTGCTGCTGTTGACACGATAGAAATTCGTCTCATAGTTCTGGAGGCTAGAAGTCCAAAATGAAGGCACGGTTGGTTCCTGCTGAGAGCTGAGAGGGAGAACTCCAGCCCATGCCTCGCCCCTCATCACTGGGGGGTTGTTCGCAGACGTTGGTAGTCCTCTCTTTCCGCTGCATCACACGAATCTCTTCCCTTCTGTTCCTGTGGCATTCTCCCGGTGTGCGTGTCTGTGTTCACATTTCCTCCTTTTATGAGCACTGGATTAGAGGCCACTGCACTCCAGCAGGACCTTATATCAGGTAACCAATTTTATCAGCAATGACCATATTTCCAAATGAGGTCCCATTCTATGGTATTGGGGGTTAGGATTTCAACATGAGAATTTTGCGCAGGACACAATCCAACTCCTAATACCAAACAACTAACCTGTTTGTGAAATAAATTAACAAGTTGCTTTATTCAGAAAAACAGCACAGAAGGATTAGTTAAGAATGTAAGTTAATGAGTGAGTCTACTTTCTAGTCATGAGGAATGGAAAAGTTTTGCATTGTTTATATCATGACAAATTAAAAAAAACCTTAGGTTAAAATCTAAGCTACATATTATGAATGGACATGCTAAAGTAATGCTTGAAATAAGCAGAATAAACAATGGGGAAAGCAAAAAGAAAAGAGAAATCTAAATGCCTCTTAGGAGGGTCCAGTCTCTTGTCTAAATGGAAAACATAGATGAATGTTAAACTCTATACCTTCTACTCAATTAAGTGCCTGACTTCACCAAAATCTATTGAGTGGATTCATATACTATAAAGTATATGGATATATATATACAGATATATATAGTATATATATGGATTAGTATATGGATATATATGTATCTATATAAGTACATCCATATACTATATGGATAAAGTATATCCATCTACTATAAAATATGGTAAAACATAAAGATATACAAATATAAAAATCTATTGAGCAGATCCATATACTATAAAAGAGGAAACATGGAATAAGGATAAAATACAGAATATATATATATATTCATATGTCTGTGTACATATATGAATATATAGGGTTATATATATATATATATAGTATGTCCATATACTATAAAAACCTATTTAATGTATCCATATACTATAAAAAGGAAACATGGAATAAAGGTAAAATACATAACAAATTTCTCATAGAAGTAGAAATTTGTAATTTATAAAAGATTCCTTCTGTTACATTAATCTGTTCAAATGCCTTCATTTTTCACCTTCTATTTTTAACCACTCCAAGATTAAGTTGCTCTCCTGGCATTGAAAGCCCTTTATTCTCTGGCCTCGCCAACCCTGCCTAACCTTATCTCCTATTCCTCAATGATTTTCTGCTCTAGTTAGGCACCTGACTTCTACCAAATACTCATGATTGCCTTGGGTCTTCCACCTCTATTGATCCTCTTTCCCTGCACCGGTTCCAGCCCACTCAGCCCTTCTTCTTCCCATTAGTTATTGTTGATATTGTTGAGTGGCAATCTAACCCCCAAATGCCCTAACTGTATTGTAGGCTACGGTTTGCCACTTTTTCAAATGCTTCAGTCATGACTTCAAAGTTAATAAGTTCTTTGATTGAAAGGAGAGATGGTCTCCGACCCACCTCTTGAATCTGCCTCAATTTTAGCTCAATATAGAGCACTGTCAACCCTCAACAGGTCCTCGATTGGAAGGAGCTTTATGGTCATATATGACCTTTTCTCCAGATATCAAGGTTGGGGAAGCATGATTAGGGTAGCCACTGTACTGTCTTCGAGAAAATTCTATAGGACAGGTATCTAACAACACTCTGTGCACTGCATCTATAATGCAGTAAAGTTAGACAGTAATAAGAAAATTGTAGCTGAAAGAAATAACATATGAGCTGGGCATGGTGACACATGCCTGTAATCCCAGTACTTGGGAGGCTGAGACAGGAGGATAGCGGGTTCAAGGACAGCCTCAACAACTGAGTGAGAGCCTGTTTCAAAATAAAAATAATATAGGACTGGGGGTGTAGCTCAGAGGTCAATGCCCTTGGGTTCAATCCCTAGTACCAAACACACACACAAACAAAAGAATAGCATATGTAGGGAGTCTGAATACCTTAAATAAACTTGTAGTAAATAACTTGTAGTGAACTTATAGTAAATAAACTTGCAGCCAAAGGAAATGAAGAAACATCCAGACTTAAATGATGTTGAAAGCACTAATGTCAGAATTTGTCAGGCACATCTACTTTGAAGGAGATGTTTTAAAGAAATGTATCAGGTTATGAAAAACTAAAAAGTGAGTTAAACATTATGACACCAGGGACAAAGTAGAAGAGTAAACAAATGAAAAAGGACATAAAATAATGAAAATAAGTCAGACATCCGTGTAGTGAGCATAACGAACAATAGTGAACATTAGCAAAGTCAAAATATTTATTCAAAAGAGAGCTTTGATGAAAGTCATTAAGAAAAGATGGAATAAGGATAGAATACAAAACATAACAAGGAGAAACAAAGGCAAATGAGATAGATTTAAGCCCAGCACGGTGGTATGGATCTGTAATCCCAGTACTTGGGAGGCTGAGACAGGAGGATCACAGGTTCAAGGACTGCCTCAGCAGCTTAGCGAGGCCCTCAGCAACCTAGTGAGGCCCTGTTTCAAAATAAAAAATAGAAAGTTGGGGGTGTAGCTCAGAAGTAGAATGCCCCGAGTTTCAATCCTCAGTACCACGGGGAAAAGAAAAATCTAAAAATAAGGAAAGACTATTGCGGTGTCTGTGTCTAACATTTGGTAAATTAGAGCCAATTAATTCCCAGGGGAAAAAAGATCAAATGCCAAAATGGATGTAAAAATGAAAGTGATGGATGCAGCAGTAAGTCTCAAGGGAGCGCCCCTGGAGCCCTCTCACTTTCTGTCCCCACCAAGGCACCGATGGACTCGAGGGATCACCAACCAATGTACAAAGCACTGGATTCCCAGCTTGTGAAAATCCTCCAGGAAAATAACCAGATAAGTGCAATCCAGATTATTTTATGAAGGCAATATAATCTTGATTCTGAAACCAAATTAGGAAAATTTAGAAATAATTACACTTGGATAAAATAGTTTAATCAAATCTATATTATAAAAATATGACTAAGAGTTGAGGGTATAGCTCACTGGTAGGTCACTTGCCTAGCAAGTGTGAGGGTCTAGGTTTGATTCTCCAGCACTAGAAAACTAAACAAATAAACAAACAGGAAAAAAAATGATCAAGTAGATCGTTCTATAGAAATCTAAAAGGTAACTTGATATTTAAAAAATCTAACGGTGAAAAAACCCATGTTAATAGAATAAGATGAAAAAAATCATATGATGAGTACAATCCATGTACAAAAAGCTTTTCAGGACATTTAAAACTTATTTATGATGAAAACTCTTCACAAACCAGGAGTATAAAGGAATTTCCTTAACTTGATTAAAATTATATCCTCCAAACCTATGGCAAACATCATCCCGAACAGAAAACTTATGAATAACACATCTCAAGTAATATCAGATGAAAAGATTAAGACCCTATGTTAGCACTTTCATTTTCAGAGTTCTGGAGGACCTGTCCCAGGTAATAGTGATACAAGAATTTAGAAAGGAATAAAATTGTCATTATTTTTAGGTGCTATAACCATCCAAAAACTACAATATGCAAACTATTTGAATTAACAAAGAGATCCAGTAAGTTTAAGGATATGAACTTGAACTCCAAATAGCAACGGAATTGTTTCTACTAGTACCTAACATAATATAATAAAAATTAAGACACCATCCATAATAGCAACAAACTCCATCGGGATTTAGGAGTTAATTTATGCAAGAAGGCACGAACTTTCAAGCTTTAATTAACTACATTTAAAATTCTATAAATAAATGAGGAGACATCTATTTTAATGTTGTGACCTAACATAAAGATATCAATTCTCACAAAATTAATCCTTAAGTTCAAAGAAACGCCATTCATCATTCCAATTAGACTTGAAAAAGAAATCGCTAATCTCTCTTAAAATTTATTTGAAGGGAAGGAAGATCCAAGATACCTAAGTTTACCTCAAAAATAGTCAGTATCTACTTGCTTTTATAGAAATTAAAATATTCTGCAAAGCCATTATAATTAAAAAAAAAACTATGGCATAAGTTTAAGGACAGATATACAGACCAGTGAAACACAATGGAGAGCAGAGAGCTCCATGAACATATGGAACTTTGTATACAAAATGTGTCAAGCTGGGCAAGGTGGCCCACACTTGTAATCCCAGTACTTGGGAGGCTGAGACCAGAGGATCCGAGTTCGCGAACAGCCTCAGCTACTTAGTGAGGCCCTCCACAACTTAGTGAGACCCTGTTTCAAAATAAAAAGAATAAAAAATAGGTCTGGGGTGTAGCTCAGAGGTAAAATGCCCCTGGGTTCAATCCCCAGTACAACAACAACAAAAAAAGTGTCACTATAAATCAGTGGGGTATGGACAGATGGCTTAGTTGGTGAGATGGAGAAAGTGGTTCACCCAATGGAGAAAAATAAAACTGGATTTCTACTAATACCACTTTCAATCGTGGGCCTTAAAGACATTACTAAAAATAAATAAATAAAGTAGACCATCTTTTTGACAAAATGGTATGGAAAATCTCTTTAAACAAAACCTTGAATGAATACCTTAGGATAAAAAAGAATAAATGTAATAACATACAAATCAAATATTTCTGTTCTAAAAAAAACACTATAAGCCAGGCATGGTGGCGCACGTTTGTAATCCCAGTACTTGGGAAGCTGAGACAGGAGGATCTGGTTTCGCCACCAGCCTCAGCTACTTAGTGAGGCCCTCCACAACTTAGTGAGAGCCAGTTTCAAAATAAAGAATAAAAAATAGGGCTGGGGGTGTAGCCTGGAGGTAGAATGCCCCTGGGTTCAATCCTGGGTACTGAAAAAAATAAAATAAAAAAATAAAAAGACACTATAAGCAAAACGAATAGATTGCATAATGAGATAAAATAGTCTAAATCTGAGAAGGGATTAATATCTGGACTCTACAAGATAGCAACCATAAAATATTAATAGGCAAAGATATAAATAGAGAAATCAACCAGAAGAGGAAGTCCAAAGGCAATTCAGCACACGGAGGATGGTTCAAACTCACGAGTAATCAGATAAATGCAAATTCAAATAACAAGGTCTCAACTTACACATACAAGTTTGAGGAAAAGTAGAGGCTGGAAAAGGCCAGCAGTTGACAAGGATGGGAATGTGCGGCTAGAGGAGCCCCCAAGAGCAACCTGGTGCTTAGAAAAATAAGAATATGCGCAAATGTCGGGGCGATGCACAGAGAAGCCTTGTGCAATGCTCCGGTGATGCAGGCTTGGAAGAACTGCCCTGCACACCACCGGGTCAGAGGTCAGGTAAGATATGCTGCATTCATACCCAACCATGCAGATTAGAGTCACACTCAGCAGCTTGGATAAATCATAGAGATATAGCGACGAGTGAAAAAATATTACAAGAAATGGAAGGAGTCATCTGACATAATGCAGTGTTCCAAAAAGCTACAAACACATAGAACAATGAAGCCCATTTTGCAAGACTGCAAACCAGCCGAGGGCTAGACATTAAACACCTGGGTCTGCACGCCTGTGGGGAGGTGGGGAGGTATTGGGGAATGGGAATGGAAAACGGAGCTGCGAGGGAATTTTTTTTTTTTTAAATTCGCCTTCCAGAAGAGAACTACTTAATTGGATTCGGAGGGAAGAATATTTGATGTGGCGCTCTCCGGCTGTCAATTAGAAAACACTAGGCGAGGTGTTTGCCTGCGTCACTGTCACCTCCCCGGGCTCAGCATCTCCGAGGCTGGAAATAGAATCCGGAGCTGGAGAGCCGGCTGCCTCCCACGGATGGGGTCAGAGGTGCTGATGCTGGGCTTCTAATTGGACACGCTGTGTCGGAGAGCAGACAGGGAGCTTCCAGCACGACCCACAGGATGTATGTTCAGCCCTGTGACGCGTTTTAAAGAGAAAGAAGGAGCAATGGCAATCATGCATCTTGTGATTAAGCCCCAGGGGGTGGCTACTGGGGCTGTTATTTTGTAGTTACAGCTATGTCAACCATCATTCAGAGTATGCTCCTAAATGCCCTTGAACTTCAGTAAGACATATGTTTAGTAACACTCTGCAAAATCCTAAGGGTGTGGTGACAACACGGATGCCTTCTTTCTGACGAATATTAAAAGTAAAATCCTGGCCACTGGTGACTTTCTCCTTGACCAGGTGGAGCCCCCATTTCTCGCTGCTTCTTCCTGGCTTGTGCCATTTTTTGCATCCCCACATTGTTTACCTGGTAGAGACCCACAGGTAAAGCCAGTGGTCTGCTGAGGCTCACACAGGGTGGGGTGTGCTGAAATGCTGTCACTCACCAGTCTCTTTGGCTAGCCATGTCTCTCCAAGCCTCCCAGACCAATCGTTGATGCTTCCTACCTATGTACCAACGAGCCACACGTCGCTGCATGGGGCTTGTCGCTCCAGGTGATGGGCTCCAGAACTGGTCCCACTACCACTCACCTGGCATCCTCCCTGATACCCACCCACGTGTCAAGTCGGTACCCATGCGGTGGTGTCCTCTTGGTCTGCCACAGAGGGCTCCTGCCCCACTCTTCCTGTGTAATACTGCTGTCCTGCCCACAGGACTGGGAATATTTGTTTTCTTAGAGCATCTCACAAGCGCTAAGTATTGGGTTATGAAAGTCAGGAGAGGCAGACATGGAACCCTCTCTCAGGAGCTTACAGTCTAGTCAGGGAGATGCAGAAGAAAGATACAGGAATGACTAAGGAAAATTCTGCAAAAGTAAATGTATTAAAACATACCTGTTGTTGTTGTTGTTGTTGTTGTTGTTGTTGTTCTTCTTCTTCTTCTTCTTCTTCTTCTTCTTCTTCTTCTTCTTCTTCCTCCTCCTCCTCCTCCTCCTCCTCCTC
>PVJS01030777.1:9577-23959 GCA_004027185.1 Glis glis | reverse complement strand
GTGGCGCACGCCTGTAATCCCAGTACTTGGGAGGCTGAGACAGGAGGATCGCAGGTTCGCAACTAACCTCAGCTACTTAGGGAGGCCCTCCACAATTTAGTGAGACCCTGTTTCAAAACAAAAAATAAAATAGGGCTGGAGGTGTAGCTCAGAGGTAGAATGTCCCTGGGTTCAATCCCTAGTACTGCAAAAAAAAAAAAAAAAATATATATATATATATATATATATATATATATATCAAGCAAGGCCCTTTACAGGTATTACAGAAATCTGAGTTATCTGAAGGTCATATAACTATATACTTTGCCAAACTGCAGCAAATTTACAACTGCATCCTCTTTGTAAAGCAAAAGTTAAAGCTAAAGCTAAATGTAGCATGGTCAGAAAATTGGGGGTTATGCTAATCAGGAGAAGTCCAAGAAATCTGGGAATTCTGAGGATTTCCCTCCAATCTCTTCATTCTTCCCAAGAAAGAGAGTGAAAGGAATGGGTATTCTTCAGAGACTGTGAGAAAGGTTTCATGACACCGTATTGAAATGTATTGCCAGATGTGGCCTTAGGTTTTCTCCCAATTGGGTAAAGGAATGTGGCTAGTATCATTGTGCAGAGGTCTGTTTAGATGTATGGAAGGAAAGGATGTAAGTGTATGTACACACACGTGAACATGCATGTCTGACCATATGTTGTTTGGTCAAGGGGTGGAAAGTAGTGAACATTTACTGCTTGATTCACCTACCTTCTATTATCTTTCTGGAAATAGTCTTCTTATGGGTAGGGGAAGAATTTTGCCCTCCCCCATCTTTAGTGTTTATATAATAGGAGTCATGCGTCTACAATATGTCTTCATCTCCTGGCTACCTATTTCAAGCTGTACCTGATTCATGATGAGTCAGAGTCCTTTTTGACATAGTTCAAAATTGAAATATCAGTCTGAGCCAGGCGTGGTAGTGCATGCCTGAAATCCCAGTACCTCGGAGGCTAAGACAGGAGGATTGCAGGTTCAAGGCTAGCTTCAGCAATTTAGCAAGGCACTCAGCAACTTAACAAGACCCTGTTTCAAAATAAAAAATAAAAAAGGTTAGGGGTATAGCTCAGAGGTAGAACACCCTTAGGTTCAATCCCCAAGATCAAAAAAAAAAAAAAAGGAAAAGAGAAATACATATCAGACTCTCATCAACTTAGTGTATTCTGGAACTATTACTAGGGATCAAGTTTTCTTTACGCACGTTAGAAAACAAAGAAAGCGGGGCAGCAGTGAGCGGAAAGTATGCCAACAAGAATAATTTGTAAGGAAGAATGGCCTGGGTCTTGACACTGCTTTGGTCTTTCCATACAGCCCAGCTGCATTCTGGCCTGTGACTCGTGACGCTCTTGATATGCATGATTACATACCTCCTTAGTATAACACTTGGCTTAAGCAGGCACAAAGTTTCTATTTCCAGCAACCAAGAGAATCCTATCTAATATCCATTATTATATGGAAAATATACATCTTAAACTTTATCCTTAGCCTGTCACCTCTTTCACAAGTTTCTTCTGCATCTGAAATGGACTTTTATCACAGCACTTATTGCAGTGGAAGGTATTAATTTTACACATATGCCACCCACTAAGCTATGAATTCATTAGGTTAGGTGCCAGGATGGTGTCTTATTCATCTCTGGGCCTTTGGGCTTGATTCCTGAGTGAGCGAGTGGTCTAACTACACATATACATCCGGATGTGGGTGGCAGGGTCTGTTAACAGAAGCAGCACTTCCTGCCTTGATAACAACTTCAAAGGAAGGCTCCTGCCTCCCCAGCTCCACTCATACCTGAGAGTCATGATGTGTCATCTTGTCACCCAGCACACAAAGGCCTGGAGATTGAGAAGGTGGTGAAAGGCAGCATGTCAGTGCTGTTTAGCCCAATGGTAAGCACTAATTAGCCAACCGACCTGCTCACTCATCTCAGAACAGCACAAAGGCCTGCCCTCTAGAAGCCTAAACTGAGTTTAGAACCTGAGCAGAAACTGGGCCATGGAGTGAGCAGGCCAGCACCATCTCTAGGAAGCCACACCCAGGCATGGGACACAATGGCCCAGCCCAATTAGGGCTTGGATGACATTAGAGTTCCATCATGTGATGTATGTGGTCATGACAGGAGGGGATTTGTCTTCAGGAACCAGGAGCAGTCTACACCTAACTTGTTTGAATCCCAGAGCAAGAGTGCAAAGGGAGAATCCTGGCCACCACTCTGTGCTGACCTATTCAAAAGTTATAAACTCAGCTAACAGAGCACTATGGAGAGTGTGTTCTCACCCCATCTTGACAAACAGTCCTTCCAATATACCTGGAAGGCCAAGTTCAGATGGGGAATTCTTAGACTTTTTGGGGTGCTGCACTAAAACATGTGTATGACATGTAAGTGTGTCACACAGAGAGTCAGCCTCACCCACCAGCCTCGTCTTCCTGCCCGTGGCTCTACTCCACACTGTGAAGGTCCTTGAGAACATGTTTGTGGATATGAAACCCACAAATGTCTCTGAGATTTGACTGTATCCTCCACAGACATCTGCTCCTTAGCCACCATTGGGCCTAGAAGTGTAGACATACTTTCTGAGAATGGACCTGGGGAAGAGACTCTGGCAGGCTTGAGAAAGAGAGAACTCCAGGCTTTGGAGAAGGAATTGCAGGCTTCTGAGCCTCAGAGTTTTCAGGTTGAGAGAGCAGAGAACATGAACTTTAGGTTGGCATACTCTCTTAGCCCTGTAGAGGTTCCTGATTCTGAAGAAGGTGAAACCAGGCAAGGCCAGAGTGGGGGCCCATCATGTGTGAATCCCGGGTGAAGGGACCTTTTCTTTGATCTGAGGATGGTCCTGATCAAGAAGACAGGTGACTGTCCCCTGAAGTGGTTCTCCTGTGGTTCAGGAGGCCAGCTGGTAAAGTGAGGTAGAGGGTGAGGCTCTGGTTCAATGATGGCAGGAAGGCAAGGTTCTCCTCAGAGGGAGGATGGGCCTCTGAGCCAGACATTGGGAGGGCACAGCATGCACTGATTGAGTCTGTCAGTGGGGAGAAAAGTAAAGAATAGATATGAGGGCCATCAGAGAACTGGATTCATGGTGAGGCCACTAGGGTCGGTATAGGGAGCCTGAAAGGAAGCTATGAAGGCGAGTGGGAGAGGATGGTGAAGAGGACAGGCAATGCGGTAGGAGCCCAACAGTCAAAGCCTCCTCACTGGCTCTTGGACCTAGAGAGTGTGGCTTAATTCCAAATGCGCTTCCTCCTAGCTCCCTTGCTCCAGTGAGATTGCTGATGCCCTTCCACCCGCAGGCTGGTTCAGAGTCTGCAGAGCTGCAAGTGGGGGCCTCTGGGCTGCAGGTAGGAGGACTGGGTAGGAAGAGGCTGGGAAACAAAGTGGGAGAAGTGGGAAAGTTCTGGGGGAATCACAAGCTCCTGTAAGTGCTGGCCAGCATACTAGCCACTAGTCTCATGTGGCTAATTGAACACTTGAAACACAGTCAGTCTAAAATGAGGTGCTCTTCTCTATGGCTGAGTAGAATTCCATTGTGTGTATATCCCTTAATTTTGCAATCCATTCATCTGTTGATGGACAGATTGGTTGGTTCCATCGTTTGACAATTATGAATCGTGCAGCTATAAACATAGATAATACATGCATGACTATGATAGTCTGGTTTCAATTCTTTTGGGTAGATACCCAGGAGTGGTATAGCTGGGTCATATGATAGGTTCATTCCCATTCTTCTGAGGACCCTCCAAACTGTTTTCCGAAATGGTTGCACAAATTTGCAACCCCAGCATTTGCAGGGAAATGGATAGAACTGGAGAATATTATGCTAAATGAGATTAGTCAGTCACAAAAAGTGAAAAGTCAGATACTCTCCCTCATATGGGGAAGCTAGGGAGAAATTGGGACACAGGAGAGACTCCAGGCAAAGGAGGAGAAACTTTAGTGGAATGAAGGAAGGGACCTAACTGAGGGAGATGGGAGTGGGAGGAAGACTTGAACAGGGAAACACCTCAATGGGCATGATGTACTACACACACTTATCAAAGCCAATCAATGTGTTGATCACGGGAAGGTGGGGAGGGAGAGGGAGTGAGGTAGGAACTGGGGGAGGGTTTGAGTGCTGTGTGCATTTATGCCTCTATCACCCTGAACTTCATCAAGATATATGACTACAATGCACCAATTAAAAATAAATAAATAAAATGAGGTGCTGTAAGCATAAATACATGCTCAGTTTTGAAGAGTGAATAGGAAAAATAGTGTAAAGTATATCCTGTTAATATTGATTACATATTGAAATGATCATATATTCTAAGTGTTGCTTTGCATTCATTAGTAAAATTAATTTTACCTATTTCTTTTTACTTTTAAAAATATAGCTAGACAAGGTAAAATTCCTTATGTGGCTCACACTGTATTTCTGTTAAATAGCACTGCAGACTTTCTATGACTGAAAATAGAGAACATGGAAGAAGAATCGGGAGATGAAGGAGTAAGAGGAAGGTGAAGAAGAAAAATTATGTTTGTTTTTAAAAAGGAGTTAACATTCTTTTAACATTTACTATGGCCCAGGTACTGCCCAAAGAACTTTTCCATGTAATATTTTATTTAATCTTCACAGCAACCCTATAAGATTTCTATTGCTGTTTTCCCCATGTTATTGATGAAAAACTTAGAAAGTACAGTAGTACTCCTCATACATGGGGGATATGCTCCAAGACCCTTTGTGGATGCCTGAAACCATAAATAGTACCAAATTCCATACATAAAATGTATTTTTCTTAAATATATATATGCATATATATATATACACACATAACTATTATGAAATTTAATTTATAAAGTAAGACAGTAAAAGAATAATTATGGCACAGTAAGAGATTACTAATTACAACCAATAATAGAAGAACAATTATAACTATACTGTGACAAGTTATATGAATGTGGTCTCTCTCTCTCTCTCTCTCTTCCTCTCTCTCTCTGGAAATATCTTATTAAACTGTACTTACCCTTCTTTTTCTTGTGATGATGCACGGTGGCATGATACCTGTGTGATGAGGTGGAGAGAGGTGACTGGCGCAGGCTCTGTGAGGTGGCATTAGGCCACTCCTGACCTTCTGATGATATGCCAGAGGAGGACCATTGAACCAGGACAATAGTAGTTGACCCAGGTAACTGAAACCATGGAAAGCCAAACCCCAGATAAGGGAGATTTATACAATAAGGAACTGGTCCAAGGTCCTATATCTAGCAATGCTGGGGAAGTATGCAAATGCAGTGAGACCATGCTTTCTAAATGCTTCTCTTTTAGTCTTAACATTTAACCATGCAATCCCAGCTCTATATATGTTCTCTTTGACTTTTCAAACAATTTCTGCAAAGCCTGCCTTTTTAGAGATTGTCAATATTGATATGTATAATTTTTTTAAAGTAGAGATCTCATTGTTTCTTGAGCAAAAATCCAAAGTCCCATAGAAGGTTCAAAAGTTCTGGATGTCAGACCTCAAACCCAACCTTGCTGGGACCGTCCCTGCCTTCTACTTCTATGATACATATGGAAGCTGTCAGATGCTTTGAAATTCTGGCTCAAGAAAATTGGATGGGACCTAATCAGCTGAACAAACAAGGCTGCAAATTGATCTTGACTTGGGAAATCATCAAGAATCTGCAACAAAATTTCCAAGCTGTCAAAACAGTTCAATATGCATTCACTTGGAGTACAGGGGATTAAAATTTCCAGTCCTGCACCAGACACTGATGAGGAGTAGAGAAAATGAGCGGGCCATCATGAATCTAATCCCCTGGTACTAATTGTCACTGGAACATCACAAGACACAAATGCCATCCTCTTGCATGGTAGGTTTCAGTGTGCAATCAGATTTCCACCTGGCTTTTTGTACTAGGGGCCCAGTTTAGGACAGGCCCTGGCTGTTGGAAGATGGGTTACTGTGCTTATCCAGCACGGCAGGGATTCAGTCATGGGCCCCCCCTCATGGCCTCTCTTGGCACCTGACAGCAATGCTGGGTTCCTTCACATTGGGCAGTGGCACCAGGGCTTCCTGGAATTTCTCAGTCCAGGCCCAGCTACAACACGGAGGTGGGGACACACCTCCCAGAAACTCTGCTGTATGTGCTTCCCAGGGCTGCCTTAACAGAGGACCACAGTGTAGGTGGCTTAAACAGCAGACATGCATTCTGGAGGCTGGAATCTGAAACCAAGGTGTTTGTAGGTTGGTTTCTTCTGAGACTAAGAGGAAGGCTTTGCTCTGGACCTCCCTCCTGAATCCTGGTGGCTGATCTGGGCTTCTCTCCTAACTTTTAGTAGCTTACCTTCCATCCTTGGCAGTCCATGGCTTATCGATGGATCAGCTTGATTTCAGTCTTCCTCTTCATGGCACACTCTCTCTGCGAGTGTCTCCCTGTTTTTAATCTGTCCCTATATCAGAATGTCCCCTCTTTCTAAGGATATATCGTATTGGATCAGGGCCCATCCTAATGATCTCATTGTAGCATGATCATCTGCAGAAACCCTGTCTTAGTCTGTTTTGTGTGACTATACCAGAATACTTAACTCTGGGTAATTTATAAAGAACAGAGAGTTATTTCTTACAGTTTTGAAGACTGGAAAGTCCAAGAGCATCCTGTTAGCATCTGGCAAGGACCTTCTTGCTGTGGCATAACATGGAGGAGGGTGCTGCTACCTGGCAAGAAAGTGTGTGCAAGAAACAGAGACTGAGGGGAGAGCATCCTTTCATCAGGAGTCCTCTTCAGAGATAACTCGCCTACTCCTCCAATAACAGCCTTAATCCATCCAGAAAGATGGTCCCTCAGGAGCGCTTAAAAGACCCATCTCTTAGCCGGGTGTGGTGGCGCACGCTTGTAATCCCAGTACTTTGGGAGGTGGAGACCGGAGGATCCGGGTTCGCGGCCAGCCTCAGCGTGCATGCGCGTGCAATCAATCTCTCTCTCTCTCTCTCTCTCTCTCTCTACCTAGTGAGGCCCTCCGAAACTTCGTGAGACCCGGTTTCAAAAATAAAGCATAGAAAAAATAGGGCCGGGGGCGTGGCGTGGAGGTAGAACGCCCCTGCGTTCAATCCCTACAACAGCAATTAAATTTCAACATGGATTTTGGGGAGGACATTCAAACCATAGCAGACTCAAGTCCTAAATGTCACACCCACAGGTAGTGCAAGTTAGGAATTCAGTATTTTTGGGGGAACACAATTCAATCCATAGTGTATGAGATGGCTGGCATCTCCTTGGAGAATTATTATATCCTAAACAAGGTCCAGTCAAGGGGAAGAAGTCATTCATAATCCTAGGTAGACCTGGTTTGCCCCTGGTATGCCCAGGGACCTGCTGTGGTGTAGTAGAGATGGGCAGGTGAGGCAGCACTCTTTTTTCTCCTAAGTCTTCCTCCTGGATCCTTCTGAAGGAGAAGTTCTAAGGCTTGCTGCTTTTCTCTGTCATGTTTCAGGCTCATGTGAGGCAGAATGTACACTGTGCTCTGTCCCTATTCTTCCTCTGCTCCTAGAATAGGGAGTACATCGCCCAGACCCTCATCAAGTCTTGACTTACCAGCAATGTGACTTTGGATATGTTATTTGACACTTCAGCCTCACTTTTCTCCTCTGCAAATGGGGACTAGATGTCACTTCTTTTCATCTTTTCCTGTGGGGAGGAACATGGGAGGTCTTCAGTTAAGGCCCCAAGTCTGTGGTCTGGCATCCTGATGGATCTGAGTCCCAGGAGCCAATACTGGACTCAACAGCCCTGGAGTTGGCACCAGACATGCAGGGAGGGAGATGAAGTGCGTATTCATGCAGAACATGAGCACTAATAAAGAATTCAGTTCATAAGAATCCACCAGGAAAACAAAAGGCCATTTGCCCTTTCTCCCAGGACCCAATTAAATCATTGCTTTAGCAAACATGATTTGAGATGGTAATGCTTATTTTTTTTATGCTTTAGAGGAAAAGAGAGAGAGAGAGAGAGAGGATGGGGGGAAGGAGGGAGGCGAGAAAAAGGAGGAAAGGGAGAGGAAAGAGAGAAAACAAGACAGAAAATTGCCCACTTCTTTTCCTGAAGCACATTTTGATCATTTTCGATTAACTCATTCTCAAAAGTCTGATTCAAGAGTTACCCTCTGACCTCCCCCTCTAGACTCAGCTAACCACACCTCCTCATTGCTTCCCTGTGTCCCCCCTCACAAGTCCATGTCATGTTATACCTGTCTATTGCATGGGTCCGTTTTCTGTTGTTAATAACTAATTACCACAGACTAGGTAGCTTTATATAGAAAAGAGGTTTCTTTGGGCTCTTGGTTCTGGAGGTCCAAAGCGGAGGGACTGCATCTGGCCATGGCCTACCTGCTGGCATAGTCCTGGGCAGTACAGCACATTCCATGATAAGAAATGGTGAATGTCTCTATGGGTTTTTTTCTGGTCTCTTTCCTTATAAAGCCGATCACAGGGCTCCACCCTGATGACCTCATCTAAGCCTCTCAAAGGCTCTAGGTCTGAACACCACTGGGTTTCCACCCTCTCCTCTTTTTTTTTTTTTTTTGTACTGGGGATTGATCTGAGGGGCATTCTTCTTGCAAGCTACACCCCAGCCCTAGTTTGTATTTTTTATTTTGAGACAAAGTTACTGAGGATCTTGCTACTTTGCTGAGGCTAGCCTCCCACCTACGATCCTCCTATCTCAGCCTCTCAAGAACTGAGAGCAGAGGCCTGAGCCACCACACCCTGCTTATTTTTTATTTTGAAACAAGGTTTTGCTTAAATTGCTGAGGATCTCTCTAAATTGCTGACCCTCCTGTTGCAGCCTCCCAAGTACTGGGACCAGTGGTATACACCACCACCACGAACAGCAGTCTCCACCCTCTTAATCCTCACAATGGAGATTAAATTTCAACACAAGAACACTTGGAGGAGCCACTCAAACCAATGGCAAGTACAGATGAGCCTACCTCTCCCACCACACGGTGGCCTCTTGGGGACAGGGACTGTACCTTATTCTTGTTGGTGTCCCAAGCACACAGTAGATACTCAGAAATGCTTGTAGAATGAATGAGTCTATGAATTCCATCAGTCTCTCTCAAGAATCTCTTCCCCAACCCCCAGTACCAGCCTGTGTTCTCTCAACAAGTCATGATCCATAAGAGGCCCAGGCCCTCGGATGATCCTTTTGCTTCTCCAACCCGCGATCCTCCTATTTCAGCCTCTCAAGAATTGAGATTACAGGCATGAGCCACCACACCCAGCTTCTGCTGACTTTATGCCCGGGGCAAGGAGAGAGAGAGAGAGGGCTTTCATTTCGGGAGGGGTAGTGCACTCTAGCTATTGCTCTGCTAGAAATTCACTGCATTAATACATTTGACCCCTGCCCCTCCCTGGGATTTGGTGTTTCTATCTCCAAGACAGGAGTGAGTAGGTAGACTAGACTGTTTCTAGGTGTCCTTCCACTCTCTGTCAGCCAGGGCCACCAGGTTCTTTGTGCAAGTGTGCCTGGCGCAGGAGGCACCCGCCAAGGCAGGAGCACCTGTTCCCGTTGCTGAGCCTTGCGCACTGGCTGGGGCCACATCTGTGGGACACGGTGGGTTCCTTTTCCTCATAGGTCTGCCCAGAAGGGACACTTTTTTCCACTTCATCAACCCAGGAGAGGCCATTTATTTTATTTGTTCACAAAAGGGAGTCTTCCTTCGAATTCTCAAAGCAGTGCCATGTGGACTAGCAGCACCAGCCTTGTAACCAACCGTGACAACAATGGCCTCACGGCCATTTTTAGCCAAGCATGGGAAGATGAATCCCACCTCAGGCTTTGGCTTCCTAGATGTTTTCCAGGATGTTCTAGACAACCTGTCTTTCAGTTTATGTTTCAAAAGATATTTCCTTTCTACTGGCTTCATGGTATGGTGAGGGGGGAAGGTGGGCTCTCCATTGATGTCCAGAATTAGCACCCCTCGCATGGGGCAGTAGCCTAGACTCACCATGCCGACACACACCAAACTCTTCATCCCTATGTGATGGTTACTTTGTTAACATGGCTGGGCCACAGTACCCACCATATGGTCTAACACTGGTATGGGTATTGCTGTGAAGGTATTTTTTAGATGATATTGACATTTAAATTATTGGGATTTGAGTGAAGAAGATGACCCTCCATAATGTGGGTGGACCTCATCCAATCAGTTGAAGGCATTAAGAGAAAAAAAGACCAATTTCCCCCAAAGAAAAGGGAATACTGCTTCCCAGCTGCCTTCAAACTTGAGCTACATCAATTCTTTCCTGAGTCTTCAGCCTGTAGTCCTATCCCACAGATTTTGGACTTGCTAGCCAATTCCTGAAGACCTCCTTCTCTCTCCCTCCCTCCCTCTCTCTCCCCCTACTATTTTTATCTTTCAAAACAACCCTAATATACCCTATTTAAAGGTTGTCTTCCTCTCTGAGTTAGTACTAATTTTGTGCCCCATGTGAATGAAATCTTTCTCTTCAGAAGGGAGTTGCTGGGAGTTTATGTTAGTCAGATATTTCTTTGCTATGACCAAAATACCTGACAAGAACAACTTATATAAGGACAGGTTTATTTGGCTTATGGTTTCAGAAGTTCAGTCTATGGCTGGCCAGCTCCAAGGCAGAAACATCACCATGGCAAGGCTTGGCAGAGGCAAGTTGCTCAGCTCCTGACAGCCAGGAAACAAAGAGAGAGAGAGAGAGAGAGAGAGAGAGAGAGAAAGAGAGAGAGAGAGGGGCCAGGAACAGACATAGTCCTCAAGGCCCCACTCCCTGTGACCTTTCTTCCCCAGCCACGCCCTCTGAACCTTGCTGCCTTGAGCAACATGCTTACAACACATGAGCTGCTGTGGGGATATTCCAAAACCAAGCCATAACAAAGTCTGAATTAAGGAATCTTGCTGTTTTCCAGCTAAATAGGTTTCTCTACATCTTTCAGTGTGTTGAAGATACCAACAGAACAAGATTGAATGAAGGGATGAGGGATTGGTAGGAACCAAGGGACCTGTGGGCCCATCTGATGATGAGGCTGACTCCTGCCTGGGGCAGGGAAGGGTGAGCTGCTCTCCCTGTTGAGTCCATCCAACATCAGCTGGCCCAGGCAAGCCCCCCATACTCACTAATCAGATCTGCGGATCCACAACAGCTTCCAGACTTCACTGCAGCTGAGCTGGGTTGGGGGCATTATATTCTCTAAAAACTAGATGAATAAAACATCCCAGACATTGACTCATTTCTGTAAGCACTTATTCTAGTTATGAGATGCACCTCCACGTTCATTCTACCAAGTAGAATTTAATTTATGCTCTATACTATCAAGGGGAAAGTAGTTAAGAAAGGACAGGTGAGACTTTGATTGACAGTAGACTAGAAGCCCCATGGGGGCAGACCCTATTCCTGATTTGCTTCTAGAGCTCCAGTGTGCAACACAGGGCCTGACCCAAATGAGGAACCTCTGCCTGGCCCAAAGCCAGAACTAGCCTAAAGTAAAATCTCCTGACCTCAGGAAGCATGGAATGAGCACAGGACTTAGTCTTTACTGGTTTTGGAGAAGTGCTTTTCTATTTCCCTCCTTCTAATGTTGTGAGGCATTAGAAAGATGTGTGTTTCAATCCCCATGTGATAAGTGCAAAGCTCAGAAAACTTTATGGCTTTGCCCATCCATCCAGAGTAATCATTTGAGTTTAAACCATCTCCCTCCCAATCCTACATCTGCAGAGGGAGGAGGGTCCTAAGAAAAGAGTTCGGATATTCCTGAAGATGCCTTTCACACTTCACAATGGCTTTCCTGGGAAAGAAATGAGTGAAAGCATTCTCCAAGTGAAGTATCTTCCCATGGAGGAAAACTCCTCTCCCTAAGTATTGTTCCCCTGATGCCTCATAACCCACAGCTATAGCATACCTCACCACAAAACAGCAATTCCTTCCACCCCCTTTAAACTTCTAGTCATTTAGTTAATGATAAATAATAAACTAGCCATCAGCTAATTCTGTGATCTTTTAAGGGAGACAGGAAGCACTGGACACTGCCCTTGCCTCCTAAGAGCTGAGAAAATCTTTGGGTAAATACATGTAACCTCCTTACTTTGGTGGAAACAGTTGGGACATACCCATCTCCCCACCTGTTCCCCTGCCTCTGGTTGCCTTCTTCCACTCGTAGTTTTCGTAGATTTTAGGAGTGAGATTTCTACTTTCTACTAGGTGGGGCCTAGTGGAAATTCATTTGGGGGAATGCCCTCGAAAGGGATTAAGGGATTTCTCATTGGACCCTGGTTGGTTCTTGTGAGATGATAGTTATAAAAGCCCCAGCCTGGCCCTGGCCAGTCTCTCTACTCTGATTGGTGATGTGATTCTGAGCTCCCAGCATTCATATCTGCCACAATACGACACAGCCAAGAAAGCCCTTGCTTGACCTGAGCTGGTGCCAGCATAATGCCCTTGAATCTCCAAAACACTGGGCTAAATAAACCTTTTTACATAATAAGTCACCTTCCTTGGGTATCTTGTTATAGTGGTGAAAAATTGAATAGTATACTCTTCCCGTCTCATTCAGAATTCCCTATACCATATATTCCTACAGGAGGAATTTGCCCTCCCCTTTTCCTGGAGCTTCGGTGGTAGAATGGCTACCAACAAACCTAATCTATAAGAGATGGAAGCCGGGTATGGTGGTGCATGCCTGTAATCCCAGTACTTGAGAGGATGAGACAGGAGCGTTGCAGATTTGAGGTCAGCCTCAGCAACTTTTATATATATCTGTTTTTTTATTTTATTTTTATTTATTTATTTATTTATTACATTTATTGGTGCATTGTAGTTATACATTTTGGTAAGTGTCAGGGTATCATTTAGCCCTCCCTCAAATCCCACCCCATTCCCTCCCCCTTCCCTCCTTTCCATGTTCAGCATAGTGATCGACTCTGATAAGTTTGTTTATATACATCATGTGCATTAGTGTATTTCCCTCTTCCCCCCTCCCATCTCCCTCAGTTAGCTCACCTTCTTTGCTCAACTAAAGTTTCCTCCTTCTTTGTCTGGAGTTCCTTGAAGTTTGTCTTGAGTTCCCTAGCATCCACATATTAGGGAGAACATCTGACTTTTCACACTTTGTGATTTACTAATCTCACTTAGCATAATGTTTTCCAGTGCGCTCCATTTGCCTGCAAATGATGTAATTTTGTTCTTCTTTATGGCTACATAAAATTCCATTGTGTACATATCCCATAGTCTTGTAATCCATTCATCTGTTGATGGACACCTTGGCTGGTTCCAAAGTTTGGCAATTGTGAATTGTGCAGCTCTAAACATAGATACATATGCATTAGTCTGGTAGTTTGGTTTCAGTCCTTTTGGGTAGATGCCTAGAAGTGGTATCGCTGGGTCATATGGTAGGTTCATTCCCATTCTTCTGAGGATCCTCCACAGTTTTCCAAAGTAGTTGCACTAATTTGCAATCCCACCAAAAGTGTAGTAGAGTTCCTGCTTCTCCACATCCTCACCAGCACTTGTTGTTGTTTGTGTTTTTAATGATTGCCATTCTAATTGGGGTTAGGTGAAATCTCAGGGTAGTTTTGATTTGCATTTCTCTGATTGCTAATGATGTTGAACATTTTTTCATACATGTATTGGCCATTTGTATTTCTTCTTCTGTGAAGTGGCTATTTAGTTCACTGGCCCATTTTTTGATTGGATTATTTGTTTTTTAGTGGTGATTTTTTAAGTTCTCTGTATATTCTAGATATGAGTCCTCTATCAGAGGAGAAGCTGGCAAAAATCTTCTCCCATTCTGTTGGCTCTCTGTTGAGGTTCTTGATTGTTTCCTTTGCTGCACAAAAGCTCTTTAGTTTAATGCAATTACACATATTGATCCTCATTTTAGTTTTCTGTGCCTTTGGGGTCTTGTAGAGGAAGTCTTTACTTGTGCCCATGTGTTGAAGTGTTGGGCCTATGTCCTTTTCAAGTAGCTGCAAGGTCTCTGGTCTGATTTCTAGGTCTTTGATCCATCTGGAATTGACTCATGCATAAGGTGAGGAAGTGGGGTTTATTTCTATTTTTCTGCATATGGTTAGCCAGTTTTGCCAGCACCATTTGTTGAAGAGGCTATCCTTTTTCCAGTGGGTGCTTTGAGCCCCTTTGTCAAAAATCAATTGGCTGTAGGTGTGTGGGTTTGTTTTGGAGTCCTCTATTCTACTCCATTGGTCTATGTGTCTGCTTTTGTGCCAATACCATGCTGTTTTTATTACTATGGCTTTGTAGTATAGTTTGATCAGGTATTGTGATGCCTCCTGCATTGTTCTTGTTGCTGCAAACTACTTCGGCTATTCTGTTTTTTTTTTTTTTTTTTTTTTTTTCTAAAT
>PVJS01030776.1:0-23859 GCA_004027185.1 Glis glis | reverse complement strand
GGTCTCCGCCTCCCAAAGTACTGGGATTACAAGCGTGCGCCACCACGCCCGGCACCCGGCCCTATTTTTTATACTTTATTTTGAAACCGGGTCTCACGAAGTTGCGGAGGCCTCACTAAGTAGCTGAGGCTGGCCGCGAACCCGGATCCTCCGATCTCCGCCTCCCAAGTACTGGGATTACAAGCGTGTGCCACCACGCCCAGCCCTTGTTAATATTTTGATTGAGATTTTATTATGGTTATGTTTGGCTTTCATTGTCCATATACTTTTTTTTTTGTACTGGGGATTGAACTCAGGGACATTCTTCTACCTGTGAGCTACACCCCCAGCATTTTATTTTTTTAAACTTTGAAACAGTATCTTGCTAAGTTGCTTAAGTTGGCTTTGAACCTGCTATACTCCTGTCTTAGCCTCCCTAGTAATGGGATTTCAGTTGTGTGCCACCATGCTTGGCTTATATACTTTGAATTATATGACATTACTTTTTTTTCTTTTGTGGTACCGGGGATCGAACCAGGGGCATTCTACCTCCACGCTACACCCCCGGCCCTGTTTTTTATCCTTTATTTTGAAACCGGGTCTCACGAAGTTGCGGGGGGCCTCACTAAGTAGAAAGAGAGAGAGAGAGACAGGGAGAGAGAGGGAGAGAAGGAGAGAGGAGAGAGAGAGCTGAGACTGGCCATGAACCCGGATCATCCGGTCTCCGGCTCCCGAAGTACTGAGATTACAAGCATGCGCCACCATGCCCGGCTATGACATTACTTTTTGAAAATAATTGATCACTCATTTTTATTGTTGGTTTCCTGTGACCGTTTAATGCTTAGTACTTGGTCAGGAAAATACCCCTACTGTAACTGCTTTCTCTACAACCATACATTTCATAATGTAGTTTGCAGCTGGAATTTAATTTGTTCAATGTGTATTATGCTAGAAAAAACAAGGATTATTATACCATTTGTTTCTTGTCTCAGGAGAAACATGAGTATCTGAGTATTTAATCTTTTCATCATTTAGATCACATTCTATCTCTATAGTGCCTGTAGTGATCATTTTGCCAGGGATAAAAAGAATGACCTTTCTTCAGGCTTTCATTTTCAATAAATGAAATTCTGTAGTATAGTATTACTTAGATGCTCTTATCCTCCACGGTTAATAATTGAGGATTAAGGACTGGAATGATTTGACTTAGAAAAAACCTTTTTACAAGTAAAACTGGCCAAGTCTTAAGATTTTGAATATTTGGCCTTTTAATTTCCAGTCTAAATGTGAAGAAGATTGTACTGAAGTAAATATTAAAAGGATGATAAAGGTAATAATAGCAATAGCTATTCCTTTTTTAAAATTTTTCATGGTTCTGGGGGATGAACTCAGGGGCATTCCACCTCTGAGCTATACCACCAGCCCTATTTTACTTTTTACTTTTGAAACAGGGTCTCACTAAGTTGCCTCACACTGCTGGCCTTGAACCTACAATCCTCCTGTCTCAGCCTCTGTAATACTGGGATTACACATGTGTGCCACCATGCCTGGCAATAGCTATTCCATTTACCATGACACTACATTAGTAGTGCTTAGATGCTGTGTCTTTTAAATATAAAACACCTTTTTCATGTTCCCAATCATTATTCTAAAAACAAAGAAGCATTATGTGTTATCTGTATAGTCATTATTGTTCACTTATTTGAGTTACCTTAGTTGTGAAAAACTTATGTTTTTAAAATAATAAACTATGTCTATTAAATATGTACATAAGTATAGAGAATAATATCACAATTTATATTATTCAGGTTTAATGATATTTTCCTTTGTATCAAATTTGTCTTTGTTTTTTAAGGAAATATTATAGAAGCTGAGGATGGTGGCACATGCCTCTAATCCCAGTACTTGGGAGACTGAGATAGGAGGATCACAAGTTGGAGGGCAGCCTCAGCAACTTAATGAGACCCTGTTTCCAAATAAAATAGGGATGGGGGTGTAGCTCAGAGGTAGAATGCCCCTAGGTTCAATCCCAGTACCAAAGAAAAGTATTATAGAAAGTCGTGACTTCATTTATGTTGTACTTCCTAAATCTCTCACCCTCCCTCCTTAGAGTTATTCATGATCCAATTAGGTTTGAACCCTTTTATCCAAATTCTAAATTTAATTTCATATGTATGTACTTATACATGCTAGTGTGTTTTGTATTTCTAAATTTTTATTAGAAATGATGTGCTTATTCTGCCAAAACTTAATAGGTTTGATTATCAGGGCATTTGTGTTCTTAGAATTTTCTTTTTTAAGCATCTTTGACTTGTTTGATATTTTTGTAAGATTACTCTTTAGTTCATTATACATAGACACAATCCTGAAATGTGCATATTGTTTTTCCCCAGACACATGGGGAATTTAAAGAGATGAGAATTTAACTTTTCAAATCTGAGTTCAGTCTCTTCACTGCCCAGATCATATAGTCTTCCATGCAGGGATGTATTTGCAACCTATTGGATTTTGAACATATGCCAGTTGGTTTCTGAATTCATTTGGGCTGTATTAGAATTGAGTATTCTACAATTATGTTTTGCAGGGGTTCACAGCCAGGTAAGACCGTAGATAACATTTCTGCAAAGCAGGCTGCGCATACTAAAGAAAAGCGAAGAGATGATGATGGCATTTCTCTTCCAGTGTCTGACACTCAGCCTAAAGGTTTGTGAACCTTAAAAACTGTTGGACTTTGAATTTCTGCCTATTGCATTTACAGTAATTTTAAATTATAATCAAACATTTCATCTTATATGGAAAGAATACATGAAAGCAAAGTGAGATTATTTAGCAACGCAAAGAAAAGTGCTAAACCTACTATTTATGTCCTTTAGTACATATTTCTTGATTTATTTACCAATCCCCAAAGTTAAATTTGAGTATTGTTTCTTTTCTTTTTTGTGTGTGTAGAGGCTGGAGATTAGCTATAAAGTTATAATGTTTGTTTAGCTATTCTAAGTGTTTCCATGAATACTGATATTACTGCTAACTAGATTTTTATAATTAGCTTCCCAGTGTCTATTCTCCTACTTTGAAATACATTTTCTATTCATTAGAATTTCAACTTTAGAATGATGCCCAAACAAGTCACTATTAGCAAATTTGAGAGTAAATATACCTCATTTGTGAAACCATTTGTGAAACTAACACCTTCAGAGTTCTCTTAGATTATCAAAGCTTAAATAAAACAAGTTGAGTATTTTGTTTTCTGAGTGATTTTGTAAGTTATTTACAAATACAAAAGTCCTTTAATCACACTCTGTAAAAATTTATGCACTTCATTTCAAACACAGCTATTTAAATATTTTTAAAGTAGAGAAAAGTTAAAAGGAAACTAGATTAATAACTTATGTGTGTACAAGAAGCCACTTGAATTTTTTTTTTTACCTGAAACTCTTATGAGGGCAGTCTTTTGAGAAAGCAACTCTGACTTGTAGAGACAAACTTCCACTTAGCAAACAATGAAAGACATTTTCTTATGGACATACTTTCCCTAGAAGTAATTATCTTTGTGTGTGTGTGTGTGTGTGTGTGTGTGTGTGTGTGTGTGTGTGTGTGTATGTATTATTGGGGATTGAACCCAGGGACATTCTACTTGGAGCTACACTCCCAGTCCTTTTTAGTTTTTGGTCTGGTTAAGTTGCTGAAGACCTAAGTGACTGAGGTTTGCCTTGAACCTGTGCTCCTCCTGTCTCAGCCTTTATCTTTAATTATGAAATAAGTATATAGGTATTTGTACAAATGGGCTCAGTTCGTACATCTCAAGACAATCTTTTTCAGTGAGGAAATTCTGAATTAAACCAAAGTGTACTCTTCTTTTTGTAGTACATTAAGCTTGACTTGTGGAATTTGCTTTTATCATAAGAGTACATTGAAAATATTTAGTTCTTCAATTTATAGGAGTTTTGTCACCCCTCTAATTTTATATGCTAGGAAAATTTCCACATTAAATTGTATTACATAGGTAGAATCCTATTTTTACAGTGTCTAGCTCTTGTTCCTATTTCCTATGAGGTAAACTTAACTGATGTGCAAATAGTAAATTGCTTAAAGGAAAACTCCTATAAAATCGTTCACTCAAGCTCCTTTTCTTTCATCAGTCCTTTGCTGTAGTATTTATGTTTATGTTATAATTTATTATGGTATTTATGTTTAGAAATTATATCTGGCTATTTTTACAAATTAAAACATTACAAATAAAATTTAATATGCTTTCTAAATATTGTGCTGATGATTTGGGGTAGGTAAGTTCATCTTCCTGGGGGAGGGAATTGAGTGTTTTCTTTGGAAGTTGAAAGACAGTTGATTTTCTTGGAGTTTTTGTCCTTAATCCTGTCCCAGTGACTTTTAAGGAATGACATAGACATATTATCATGGATGTTAGTTATTGAGAGTTGAAGATAGAGTAAGAGCAAGAATAGTTTAAAGAGAAGGTTTATAGGGTTGAAGAATGAACAGAAAGGTTAGACCGGTCAGTATTAGACAAATAAAAGTTGTGAATTAAAGGAAGCTGCTGTGTGAACTTTGTGGCATGTGTAAACTTTGAACTGGTGCTCATATGATACAGATTTAGAAAGCAAAATAATTCTAGATAACTTCCAGTTACTTAGGTAAACCCTTCTAGAAAGTATTTTTGTGCAATGCATCTCTGATAACTGAAATAGTAAACTTGAATTTCAAAATGATGCTTTTGTTGACTTGTGGAATGTTATATTTATTAGAGACTTAGACTGAAAGGATCTTGGTTATTAAATCAAAGAAACAAACTGTCATGTAAATTGACAGCCTTGTGAATGGTCATGTATCATAGTCAACTGCTGAGGAAAGGTACTTTTTGACTGCTTTTTAAAGAGTAGCAATGTACATTTTATGCTTTCAAATTATAGTCTCTTTTCACATAACATATTTATATATGTAAATTACATTTTAAAAACAATGAATTTATAAAATCCCAATGGATTATCAAAACATTTTTAAGAAATGGTTTTTCCAGATTTTATTGTCTTTTTTGTATTACCATCAAATGCATTTATAACAAATGGAAAAACATAGTTTGGTTGTTTTGCTTTGGTTACTCTCAAAAAGGATACTCACTCTCCCTTTTCCTCATATCTCACATCCGTTGTGTGATAAACACTTACTTTGTGTAAACAGGTTAATACAGGATATGCCTTTACATTCATCCAGTGTCAGTGTGGTAATTTAACAGGAGATTTCTGTTTTAATGAGTTTTGGAATTAGTATAGCAATTTGGATATTTATTTGAGCTCTGCTAAAAGGAATCCTTTCTGTACTTCCTGACCATACATATGACTCTTCTGTTTTTTTAAGACCTTAACAGTGGAAGAAGTAAAGGTGGTGATTATGTTGAAGAGGGGAGCAGAAACAAGGATGCTATGTATTCTGATTCAAAAATGGAACTCACTCCAATTTCCAGGAAAACAAAGAGAAGGGTTAAAAATAACTCACCTGATTCTCATAATTCTATTTCTTTGGATAAATCAACAGAACAAATAGTAAGTAGAGGTATTTAGATATCATAGGAAATAATTTTGTGCTGTGATAAAAATGAGTCGACTATAGCCAAATAATGTTCTTCTAGTTTCCTGCTTTTATCAGCTTTCTTTTGGTTCTTTGCTAGCTTTATTTTATTTTAGTTTAGTTTATTATGGTAATGTGGATTGAACCCAGGGCCTCGCATATGTTAGGCAAGAGCTATACTACTTATCTGTATACCCAACCCTTTTTATTTTTAATTTGAGACAGGGTCTGGCAATGTTGCTCAGGCTGGCCTTGAACTTGTGATCCTTCTGACTCAGTCCTCCCAACAGCTGGGATTGCAGGTTTGTACTACTGTACCTGGCTTGCTAGCTTTATTTTTAAAAATAATATTTTGTTTATTTATTTATTTTTTCATTTGTTTATTTCTTTTGGTACTGGGGATCGAACCCAGGGAGGTTCTACCTCTAAGCTATACCCCCAGCCATTTCCATTTTTATTTTGAAACAGGGTCTTGCTAAATTAACCATGTGCTGGCCTCGAACCTATGATCCTCTTTTCTCATCCTCCCAAGTACTGGGATTACAGGCATGTGCCACTGTGTCCAACTTAAAATAATATTTTATATGTATTTTTCTCAATAATACAGTTATTAGAGCAAATTCCAAATATTATGACTGATTAAAAGAAACTAAAGTTACTTTATCTCTGATACTACTCTTTCCTTAGTAGTTTGGTTACATCCTTCAGACTTCCCTTTTTGTTTGTTTGTCCTTTTAAGTTTTAACCAGGTACTAATTATACTGCCCAGCCACTTGCTCTGTAAAATCACTATCAAATTTCTTTTTCAGTAGCAATTATATAATTTTTTATGCTTATTTTTATCTAGGATTTGGGGAATTTATTGTAAGTAATTTCCATACTTATGACATTTTCAAAGACGTAATACAATAGAACTCTAAGGAGATAGCTTTTTTATTCCTTTGATTCACGAGTCATTTCAGGACCTTTCAGTGCCTTTGGGTTATAAGTATAAACCATAAATAAATCATACAATGATTTTTATTCCTTTGATTCACAAGTCATTTCAGGACCTTTCACAGTGCCTTTGGGTTATAAGTACAAACCATATAAATCATAAAATGATTTAGACTTACAGTCTTGGAGAGGTTCAAGGGAATGGTTTTCATGATTTTTAATGTTGTCATACTATGAAGGTTTTTTTTTGAGTACTAGGGATGGAATCCAGGGGTATTCTATCTTTGAGCTATACCCTCAGTCCTATCTTACTATTTTTTTTTTTAAATTTCAAAACAGGGTCTCACTAAATTGCTGAGGGCTTTGCTAAGTTGCTGAGGCTGGCCTCAAATCTGTGATCCCCCTATCTCAGCCTCCTGAGTACTGGGATTACTGGTGTACACTACCATGCCCAGCTCTGTTAAGTTTTGAATTTTTAAAATTTTGTTACCACAGTAGATGGTTGCATTTTTATTTTGAAAAATAAAATTGTTAAGAAAATCCTCCCATTCTAAAGTTGATTTAGATTGTGGGAGACCATCTGAACCACTTATAAAGATGTGTATCTCTCCATCTTGCCCTTTAAAAAATAGTTTAGGCATAAGATTGGACAAACCAAACCCTACACCTTTCTATTTGGGAATCACTGCTGAGTGTAATATAATATAACTGTGTATTTTTCTATCCACGTGGTTATAGAGATGACATAATATTTTTCTTTTTATATTGTTCTTTCAGAATTTAACCACTACAAAAGTGTTTTAAGAAAGTCAGATTGGAAAAATGCTAATTTTTCTGTACATTTATTTATGTTCAGAAAGAACAAGAAAATGACTCAACAGTCTCCACTAATTTGGAAAAGCCAAGTGAGAGCTGTCATCAGGCCCCAACACTGCTTGAAGAAATTACGCCTGAACCTACAGAAAGTGATTTTACTAAACTGTCCTCACTTGATAGTCAGGAGTTGGATAAAAGTTCTGTTGCCTGTCTAACCACCGAAAAGTTGGGCTGCTCTATTTCCAGTGACACAGTAGAGATTTCTTCCCAAATTGAGAAAGATGAGAATGAGTTGAATGCAACAGAAAAGCCTCTACTAAGTGAGCACAGCGAAGGGAACCAGTCATTGCTCTCAGCTGAACCAAGTAAGTAACAGGAAGGTTGGAAGACATGTCATTTTTCTCTTCTTTACTCAGTAGTTTTCCTTCTCTCAAACAAATTTTGCTAGGGCAGATGCTGTTGGGACATCACTGTGGAATATATTAACTTTAGGAAATATGTCCCGGGGTTTTGGGATTTCCTTCAAGAATCTTGTGATATTAATTAGGTGAATAAATGGAGTCCTTGGAAGCAAAGTAAGTTTTAAATTACTTCACTGTGATTCAGCCCAGTAGTTTTTAAAATCTCTAAGGACCATCAGTTATTGTCTCTTGATTGATGAAGCCAAATTTAAGTGCTATTTAGCTATTATCATTAATTTTGATTTAGTTAATTTTTGAATAGTCAGTACAGTCACATGGCACAAAAAAATTTACAAGGTTTTAAAGGATATACAGTGAACAGTCTTTCAGATCTTCCCCTAGCCATCTATTTCCCCCTTCTAGAAGAAACTAATGTAGTAGGATTTACAGTGCTTTATTTATTTATTTATTTATTTATTTATTTATTTATGTATTTATGTATTTATTTATTGTGGTACTAGGGATTGAACCCAGGGGTATTCTATCTCTGAGCTACACTCCCAGCCCTATTTAAATTTTTTTATTTTGAAACAGGGTCTCAGTGAGTTGCTGAGAACCTTGCTAAGTTGCTGAGGCTGTTCTTGAACCTGCTGTTTTCCTGTCTCAGCTTCCCAAGTACTGGGATTACAGGTGTGAGAGCTACTCCTGGCGAAGTGCAATTTCCCCTCCCTTCCTCCCTTCCTTCCTTTCCCTCCCTCCCTTCCTTCCTTTCCCTCCTTCCCTCCTTCCTTTCTTCTCATCTCCCCCTCCCTCCTCCTTTCTTTTCCTTCCCTTCCTTTCCCTTCCCCTTCCCTTCCCCTTCCCCTTCCCTTTCCCCTTCCCTTTCCCTTGCCCCTTCCCCTTCCCCTTCCCCTTCCGCTTCCCTTTCCACACTAGGAATTGAACCCAGGGTTGTTCTATCTCTGAGCTATACCCCCAGCCCTATTTTATTTTATTTGAAATAGAGTCTTGCTAAGTTACAGTGTGCTGGCCTCAAACCTGTGATGTGATCCTCCTATCTCAGCCTCGAAAGTGCTGGGATCCCAGGTGGGTGCCACGCGCCTGGCTTTGAAGTGCAATCTAGAGTGACGGCACAATACGTTGTTAGAGCTAGAAGTTGTTCCTAAATTCTTCTATTGGTTAGCTTTCCATCACTGTAACAAAATATCTGAGATATTTAACTTATAAAAAGACAAGGGTTATTTTGGCTCAGTTTTGTAGGTTCCAGTAGAAGATTGGTTAGACCCTTTGCTTGGGCCTCTGGTGGGTGTGTCAGATGGCAGTGTCAGGGAGTGTACGGTGGAAGAAAACCACTGACGTCATGAAGCAGGGAGCATAGGGAATGACTGGACAGACTGAGCTCCCAAAATCTCCTTGGGGGACATCCCAGTGACCTAAGGACCTCCTACTTTGACAGGTCCCCCCTGTCAAAGGTTCTGCACCTCCTAGTAGTGCCACCCTGGGACCAAGCTTTAATACATTGACCTTTTGTTTGTATGTGTGGTACTAGGAATTGAACTCAGGGGGATTCTACCTTTGAGCTACACTCCCAGCCCTTTTTTATTTTTTGTTTTGAAACAGGGTCTTATTAGGTTGCTGAGAGTCTCAATACATTGCTGAGCCTGTCCTTGAACCTGTGATCCTCCTTTCTCAGCCCCTCAAATACTGGCATTACAGGTGTGTGCCACTACACCTGGCTAACACATTGACCTCTGAGGGACACTCAACACCCAAACTGTAGTAGGTCTCCTTATAACTTTAAACATTTTTAAACGTCTTTATCCTTCAGAAGGTAAAGTTGCAGGTAACTGCTGAATAATAGTACTGATATGGAAACATTATATAGAACTAATATAAATCAGATAATGAATGATAGGCTAGTTTCTAAATTGAATAAATTTAGTTGATTAAATTTAATGAGATTATTAAAGATATATTGCACAAATTGAAGAATTCTCTTTTTGATAAGTAATTATTGTGATATCCAAAATACATTTTTCCTCTTTAGTTGTCGTTTCTAGTGATGAAGAAGGACCCATTGAACATAAAAATTCAGGAATTCTTAAATTACAACCTAAACAAGACTGTGAGGTTACTAATGAAAATGAGAGTACTTCTGAATTACCATTGTCAGAACTATCACTGGTTACATGTGAATCTGGACAGGTAATTTATTTCTGCTTTCTCATAAACTATCAGTGAACTATACTTATTGGCTAATGACTACTAAAATAAGCAGAATGTTATAAAATTGTAAATTTTCTTAATTTCTATTTTGAGGCACCTTTCATATTAGTTTGAATTAAATTTTTTTGAAGTGAAAGAACTATGCCATTTCTTGTCATATTTTTTTCAGTCTAAATATTCTATGACTTAAATAGTTTTCCTTTTTTGTGGTTCTCATTGGACATAAAACTTTTTTTATTGTTCAGATAGTATTTATTTTGGAATATTAGCAACTACATTAGGTATCTTAGTGAATAAAACAAAAGTATAATGTTAAAACTTATATATATATATACTGATTCTAATTTTAAGCAAGGGATTCAGGTGGAAACAACAGCACAGCCTAATAACGGCTAGGTTAACTTTTTCTTAAAGTATATTTTTAATTTTTTGTTATTTTTCAGGAAATCATTGATATAATTTTATTTGAGAAATAAAACTTGATTTTATGTATTATCATAACCATATTTCATATAACCATATGTTAGTGGACATAAAACTTTTATCAAAACATTTTCCAGAATTAAGCAGTTTACGGTATTTGTCTGGTCTTGCAGTACTGTGGCTACTTGAAATTGCTTTTCCTTACATACCATTAAGGTAGTATGTGATAGAGGAATGAACATGACTTCTGGAGATATTCAGATGTGTGTTCAAATCCTGGTTCTGCCATTTAGGCAAGTCACTTAAACTTCTTTTTTTTTTTCTGGTGAGGCTAGGGATTGAACCCAGGAGCATTCTATCTCTGAGCTACACCCCCACCCTATTTTATTTTTTATTTGGAAACAGCGTCTCACTAAGTTGATGTGAGCCTCACTGAGTTGTGAGGCTGGTTTTGAACTTGCAATCCTCCTGTCTCAGCCTCCCAAGTACTGGGATTATAGGTGTGCGCCACCACTCCTGGCCACTTAACTTCTTGAAGCCCGAGTTTTCTTATATGTTAAATAAGGGTAGTAGCACCTACTTCACAAGATTGTTTTTAGTATTAAGTGAAATCACTTATGAAAGCATTTCTAACAGTGTCAGAAACCTTTCAAAGTTGGCAAGTCCCATGTCCTTTCCTTCTTTCAGAAGATAATAAATGGAATTGTGTTAGTTTAATGTCAACCAGTCGTGTTTTTTATATAGTCCTTTAAAGAGAGTAGGTCTAAAGTAAGATTCAAATAATTTTTTTTTTTTTTGTGGTACCAGGGATTGAACCCAGGGGCATTCTACCTCCAAGCTCCATCCTAGCCCTATTTTTTATTCTTTATTTTGAAACAGGGTCTCACTAAGTTGCGGAGGGCCTCACTAAGTAGCTGAGGCTGTCCTCGAACCCGCGATCCTCCTGTCTCAGCCTCCCAAAGTACTGGGATTACAAGCGTGCGCCACCACGCCCGGCTTAGATTCAAATAATTTATCATTAGTTCTCTTTCATGTGATTAATCTCTGATTACCCTATTTTTAGGAAATGGTTATCTGTGACCACCAGTGTGAAATTATAGTAAACTTCTATTGGTTTGTTTTTGAATAATGATAAGAGGCTGCTATTTTGTTTTTGATTAATGGTAAGAGGCTGTTATTTCTCTTTGTATGGAGAATTTGGTCAGATGTATGAAAACAGTTTGATGGGCTGATTATTGTTTCATGGGTATTTCTTTTGTAATTAGTACTCCACTCAGAGATCACCTTTGTAGCTGTATTCTGAGTTTTCACTAAAATATAACCATTCTTATCAGATTGGGTTAATTGCCTACCTAATGGCTTATGTTTATAATTGAAAGTATCCTTGTTAATGAGTTTAAACTTATAGATGAATTACGCCTTGGCCAGCATATAAATTAATTATACAGTATGAAATGATCATATTATAGAAAATAACATCTCTCATAGAATTTATAGACTTCATGATCATACCCAGCAGCAGCAAATGTTGTCTATCATCTATATCTATCTATCTATCTATCTATCTATCTATCTATCTATCTATCTCTATCTATCATCTATATGTAAAAGGCAGAATAGCACTTCTCCATGTCTTCCTTTGTTTCCAATTTTAAATGAAGTTATGAGAAACATGGATTGATCATTTTTAGGAGTCAATCTTTACAATATGTGAGATCCATTAAATTATTTTCATGCCAGCTTCTCATTTTATAACTAAAAAAATCAGTTATTGGTCTCACTGATTGGAGCCACCTTAGTTGATCTAATTGTCCTTTTTACCTAGGGGAATTAAAACATAGTATAGTAAGCAATAAAAGATGAGAATTAAGCCAGGCATGGTGGCACATGCCTGTAAATCCCAGTACTTGGGAGGCTGAGAGAGGAGGATCTCTGGTTCGAGGCCAACCTCAGCAACTTAGCCAGACCCTGTTTCTAAATTAAAATAAAAGGGGCTGGGGTGTAGCTCAGAGGTAGAATGCTCCTGGGTTCAATCCCTAGTACTAAAAAAAAAAAAAAGATGAGAATGTCAAAGGAATTCTATTATGCAGGTAAATAGCATTTTGAACTGGATTGATAATAACAATGAATATTATATATGTTTTAGATGAGGATCATATTTTCTAGAAGAGGAATGAGTACACATACATAATTACTTTAGTGATTTCTTAGCTTATTTATGAGGAATATTGTTGCAGAAGCTTAGTAAATGTGGAGTTAAAAAGTCATCTGAAAGCAGTGTGAAGTTCAGAAGAGACTGTGGGGCACAACTGCTACTGATATTGCCTGGTTGTGTATTATTTAAAAGCAGGGTCATGTACATATTTAAGAGGGGGTGGAACGGTTTTTGAGGGCAACTATGAACCATTTCTGGTTGGGTATCTTTAAACATACAATCTATAAAATGCATAGATTTGATGTTACAGGTGGGTCTTTTGTTGTTGTTGTTACTGGGGATTAAACCCAGAGCATTCTATCTCCAAGCTATACCCCAACCCCCCCCTTTTTTTTGGTGCTAGGGGTTGAACCCAGGGATATTCTACTTCTGAGCTATACCCCTGTCACTATTTTATTTTATTTATTTATTTTTTATTTTGAAACAGGGTCTCACTAAGTTGCAGAGGGCCTAAGTTGCTGAGGCTGGCTGTGAACCTGTGATCCTCCTGTCTCAGCCTCCCAAAGTACTGGGATTACAAGCATGTGCCATCATGCCCTGTTTCCCCCAGCCCTTTTTAGTTTTTATTTTGAAACAGGGTCTTGCTAAGTTGCTGAGGCTGACCTCAAACCTGTGATCCTCCTGTCTCAGTATCCCAAGTATTGGTATAGGAATGAGCTACCGTGCCTGGCCTAACAAATGGTTCTTGAGCACTTACATCCCTTCATTTCTCTTAAAGGTGCAATAGCAAGAGCATTATTTTGGTTACTGGAAGCAATTTTGTGTGGTTGATTACTTGACCTGGAAACTAGAGTAACCTTAGTTTGAGTCTTAATTTTTGCTCCTTATTAACTAACTGCATGACCTTAGGCAATTCAAACATCAGTTAAATTCATTTATGAAAAGAGAAAAAGAACACCTACCTATAACATGGTTGTTAAGATTAAAAGACATACTAAAACTCTCTTAAACTAAAGCACCACATAAATCTAAATATATTTCTGTTGAGTTAAAAATGCATAAAGCCAATAGGGAATATTGAATGGGGAACCATGGCTTTGATGGATATATTTCTGGACTTCAGCGTCATGGGATTAATTTTGGATTTGACTATTGAATTTTCTCAAGCTAAATCGTAGACCTTTTTAGAAAAAGAATCTAGATAACTATTTCTTCACATGAAGAGCAGTATAAAAGTCTTCACAAATTTATTAATAGTAATTTAAAGAAGAATTTGACCTTGAAGATCATTTCAGCATTTATATAATTCTTAGGTTATATGCATTTTATTATTCTTTGTTAGGCGTCATCTAAATTATATCCGTATAATCCTGTCATGGAAAACATTTCCTCTGTTTCTAATAATGAGAAGGATCCACCACTGGATTTTATATTTACTTCTGTGTATATTGGTAAAATAAAAGGAACTTCTAAAGGTCGTGTTACAGTAAGTATTTTTTCTTTTAATTTTTTTGTTTGTATTGGATCTTGGAGGAGACATTTTCAGATGTGTGTGTGTGTGTGTGTGTGTGTGTGCGCACGCAAATGAAAATAGAATTGATAATTTTATACAGAGCACTTTGGATATGTTCAAAGTCATTAGACCTACTTTGAAATGTGTCTTTAATTCCCTCCTCCTAAAATCCTCTCTCTGATCTATCTTACCAAACCAAAGTTTATTTATTTGCCACTGATTGGAGGAAAAGCTGTTGGGACAAGGAGAAAGATATATTTGGAAAGCCAACAAACCAGGGAAAGTGGGAGGCTATCACCAACAATGACCATCTTAATCAATTTGGGGGCACAAAAGGCCTTTACAGAGAGGGAAGGAGCAGCAGGAAGGCTGCGTGCTGAGCAGTATTCATCATCCAGGACCTGTGTTTTTTTTCTCTTCTGCTGGAATATCCTTGAGATAACAACAGACTTTTGTCTCCTAGGCCAGTACCTACGATTCTTTAGATATTATTTCACTTTAGAGAACAAGATTATCAAATCCTTGGTGCACACTTTGATGTTATATGTAGACCATCGTGTATTCTGGGTTCTGTAAATCTAGAGAAAAATTACTGACTAGTAAATTTTATGACTTGTGTCTTCTTAGTTCCTTTTCCCAGTTATAGTTAATCTTGCCAGTTAATCATTAAAATACAAAAAGCATCCTTCTCTAAAAAACAGGAAGAGATGATGAAAGGCAAACACTTTAACCTATTAGGCAGCTTCAGTTAGAGGTGTCATCTACAGCCAAGCCAGTGAGAGATATTGCTCAGTGGTGTGGTGTGACCTCTGAAATTAGTGACTTTTGACGTCTACTAAAAGCATTTGTAGTTGGAGGGTTTATTTAGGTTTTCCCTCAGTTACAACTACTCTAATGAGAATTGTGTATGGAAAAAAACCTCACATGTAGTATTGATATTCTTTGGGCTTTAAAAGCTATTTGGTAGCCAGGTGTGGTAGTGCATTCCTGTAATCCCAGTACTTGGGAGGCTGATAAAGGAGAATCTCAGGTTTGAAGCCAGCCTCAGCAATTTAGTGAGGCCCTGTTTTAAATAAAAAATAAAATAGGGCTAGGAGTCAACCTCAGAGGTAGAATGCCCCTGGGTTCAATCCCCAGTAACAAATAAATAATTAAAAGTTTCTGGTAATGAAGTATAATTTTTTTCAGGGTATATTTTAGAGCACAGAGAAGAAATCTCATTTTGCTGGTTAATCCTATTATAAACAGACTTCTCCAAATACCTAAACTTGTCATTTTAAGGATGTCCAGGAACTTAATCTATTTTTTCCACCTTTTTTTTTTCTTCTTCAGTATTCCTTCTCATAGACTTTTTAAAAAAAAATCTGAATGCCAGACTGTATATATATATATTTTTTTGGTACTGGGGATTGAACCCAGGGGCATTCAGCCTCCAAGCTACACCCCCAGTCCTTTTTATTATTTTTTGTTTTTGAAACAGGGTTTTGCTAGGTTGCTGAGAGTCTCACTACATTGCTGAGGCTGTTCTTGAACTTGTGAGCCTCATGTGTCAGCCTCCCAAGTACTGGGATTATAGGCATGCATCACCACTCCTGGCCAAACTAGATTTTAATCAGATTTATTTTCTTACTATTTCTTACTGTTAAAATCTTAATCATCTTTTTAGGGCTTATCTGAAATACTACCTCTTCCAGGAAACTTTCCCTGATCTCTTTTTCCCAGCCAGAATTAACTTCTCCCTTCACTTATAGCACCTCATTTGTACATCTTTTATAAGATTTATTCTCTGTGTTTTATAATTACTTATATTCTTGCCCAAACCTCCCCCATTAATCTTTAAGCTTCTTATGGTGAAGAGCTATGCTTTTATTCCTTTTTATGCCTTTCATAAGTGGTTCATATCTAAGTGGCACTTATAATAGTTGAATTAAATTGACTATGTCAGATTTTAACTTGGGTATTTTTCTAGCAATTTATTAATTTTCACTGTGTTGCTAATAGGGCAAGAGGATATAAAAGTGTTAAGATGGTTTCTGCTTTCAAGGAATTAGTCTGATAGAAGAGAAGACATGTAAAAAGATAGTAAAATGTATAATACAAATATTTACAGAATGGTTGCGTATGGCATTGGATACCTATAAATGTCTGTAGGAATCATGGAAGGCCTCACAGAGAAGACAGCACATGATTTAAGACATGAAGTAAATACTTGGTGGCCTTGCAGGAGGAAGACCTAATACCATTAAACATGTAAATCTGGAAAATTCTAGGAACCACAAATAATGGTAGCTTCTGATTTAGTTAAAATTACTTTGATTGAAAGCTCAATAATTATTTAGTTTAAAATTCATATTCCCCTGGCCACTGGTTTTCAAGTATTAGTGGTTTTGGCATGTCTAAGGTGATTTTTTTTCTTTAAGAAATTTTGTTCATTTTGCAGAATTTTCTCCCCTGCTTTGCCTTTTTTATTATAAATTCAGGACTCATAAGTTATTTCTGTTGAGTTTTTTGTTTTGGAAAAAAATTGGATATCCTCAATATATGACAATAATTGATTAGCCAGTGGAGAAAAATATAATAAATATCCAACAATGAAATTTTTATTAAATAATATTTTAATTATGTTATTACACAGCCAGATGGGCTTTTTTTTTTTACAGGCAACAAAGTCAAGCACAAAACTACAATTGAGTGCACAGATAATCTAAAAATCATGCATAATCTTGCTTATCTAGAAATAACTGCTAATTCTATAGTGTATATAATGTTTACATTTTTTCATATATGAATACATTAAAACAGAAGGATATTATATCATAAGTACTATTTTGCAACTTACCACAATTATATTAATTTAATTTAATTCCCTTTGTTATTTGGGAATATTTGGGTTATTCTTGACAGTTTCCATTTGTTGGTCATCTCAATTATTCCATTATCTTGTTTTACATATCATAGAGAACTGCAAATAAAGTAGGCCTTAAAAATTTATCTCGCATTTGTTGGAATGTTTCTTGTTTTCTTTTTGTGTGTGTGGTGCTGGGAATCGAACCCAGAGGCATTCTACCTATGAGCCACATGCCCAGACCGATTTTATTTCTTATTTGGAAACAGGGTCTCACTAGGTTGCTGAGAGCCTTAATAAATTGCTGAGACTGTCCTCGAACCTGCCATTCTTCTGTCTCAGCCTCCCAAGTACTAGGATTACAAGCGTGCACCACCATGCCTGGCTCGGAATGTTTCTTATAATTAAGATAAAACTTAAAGGTATAATTGTAGGAAAGTAGTTTAGTAAAGCAAAGTAAATAAATGTGTATAAACAAAAGCTGAGAGGAATTCTGCACTTGAAAGATGTGATGGAGAGAACATGGCAGCTTAAAAATTTTAAAGTATATATAATGAATAACCCAAAATAGGAATCGGTGAAAGTCTCAAAAATTTCAGGTTTTTCAAAAGACTTCTTATATATATTCTTTTTCAGACACAGTTCATGATGCTCTATAACAGAAATTAAAGAACTTTTTTGGTGGGTAATTATATTAGAAATTAAATTCAGTCATTCTCCAAACATCTTCTGAAACCTCCAATATGTTAAGACATTGCTGTAGATATTGGAGATACTGTTCTCAGTCTCATGATGGTTATAATTTCGTTAAATTAGAAAAATATCAGTGGTGGGAAATTATTACATAAATTAGAGCCATTGTCCTCTAGTTAGGAATTTGAGTTACTTTTTTGTTTACTATAGAGAATGCTGCAAGAAATGTGAATATTTTCTTTAATCTTAATTTTTTTTTGCGGTACTGGGGATTGGGCATTCTACTTCCGAGCTACACCCCCAGCCCTATTTTTTATTCTTTATTTTGAAACAGGGTCTCACTAAGTTGCAGAGGACCTCATTAAGTGGCTGAGGCTAGCCGCGAACCTGGATCTTCTGATCTCAGCCTCCCAAGTACTGGGATTACAAGCATGCGCCACCACGCCCAGCTTTAACATTTTTTGATAGGAAATATGTTTATTAAGTACAGACTATGTTCAGAGAACTGTTCTGGCTATTGTAAGAAGTTATGAAATCTTTTGATCAGCTTTATTCTTAAGTTTAAATCAGATATGGTATGATTTCAGAGAACTGGATTTGCCTTAATGCCACAGAAAGATTTTTCTCACTTTCTTAACTCGGGCTTATTTTTTTCTGGAAATATGGTTTTACCCCTGGGAGAGATAACATGCTGGCATAGTTATTCAAAGATGTGCATCAGTTGTTAGGCACTTGCCAAGTAGAAAGGCTTGATTGGACTAGAGTACTTGATGGTATGGAAAGGAAGAGAGTGAGAGAAAATGCAGTAAAAACACGAGGGTCATAGAGATGCAGTATTTCTCCTTCAGAATTCTGAAATAATGGGCATATAAGCTATGAAAAGCAAGTGACGCTGTATTCAGTTTCTAGAATTGGTTACACTTACTAGATATATTTTATGAGATTAAAGACTTAGTGAAACATGCCAGAGAGAATTTGGAAAGGGAAAATATATACTAAATATATGTGGCAGTTATGAGAAAGTAACAGAACAATAAGGTGTATTTGATTATATTATATTAGATAATGTTCTTAATCAGAAGTTAATGTCTGATGATAATAGTTCCTATTGATTATAGAACTCATATACTGAAGATCATCTCAATATTGTCTTGTGCTTATAGACTGTAACCCTGATATGGTCAACAGTTTCATAAATGTATTGATCAAAAGAGAAAATAACCAAAGAATAAGTAAATAGGCACATTCATTTAATATTAATGGGAAAACAAACTTCAAAACACAAACCTTTAGCCGGGTGTGGTGGTGCATGCTTATAATCCCAGTACTTGGGAGTCTGAGACAAGAAGATCGCAGGTTTTGCGGCCAGCCTCAGCTACTTAGTGAGGCCCTCCATAACTTAGTGAGATCCTGTTTCAAAATAAAGAATAGAAAATAGGGCTGGGGGTGTAGCTTGGAGGTAGAATGTCCCTGGGTTCAATCCCCAGTACTGCAAAAAAAAAAAAAGCCTTTTATGCTTTAGAGGGTATATTCAAGATTTATCATTGATAATTTATTATAAAAGCGGCACTTAAGATGGTTAGATATATACAAAATGTACCAAAAGAAAACCTTATTTCCTTTTTTTTTTTGGTACTGGGGATTGAACCTGGAAGCATTTTATCTTCAACCTACACCCCAGACTTTTTGTTTTGTTTTGTTTTGAAACAGGGTCTTGCAAGGTTGCTGAGAGTCTTGCTAAGTTGCTGAGGCTGGTGTTGAACCTGTGATCCTCCTGTCTCAGTCTCCTAAATACTGGGATTACAGGCATGTGCCACTGCTCCTGGTCCCAAAGAAAAGTTTCTTGGAAGAGAAGGAGCATTAAGAGCAAGAAATCAGTCAGAAAGGAATTTGTAACGAAGGAAGGAAGGAAGGAGGGAGGGAGGGAGGGAGGGAGGGAGGGAGGAAGGAAGGAAGGAAGGAAGGAAGGAAGGAAGGAAGGAGGAAGGGCTAAAAGAATTGGTAGTGCCCATCAAAAAATCACCCCGGGGGAGAGGGTGATCTGGCTTTATTATTGTCATTTTGACAAGTGCATCACTGTTCTGAAGTTGGGTTTACTAGACTTTTGTAGCAATTCCTTATAGACAACTGATATTTCTAGTTCTGTTTTCATGTGGTAAAAGCAATCTTTTGATTATAATTGGTAGTTTTTCTACAGAAATAGAATGTCCATTGCAGGTAGGATGATGTGTTAAGTCTTTTAACATGTTAAATTAAAACACATTAAGTCTTTTAACAGCTTTAGTATTTCATTATAAATAATATAGTACATTGGTACTTTAGTTTGTCCAGCAGTCTCTTGTGAGTTTGGTTGGTGTTAGATTCATCCGTAAGAGAATGATCATCAGCTTTTGAATCAGCTGCCTTGTGTAGTCTCTTGGCAGTTTCTTCTGAACTTTGTCTTATTTTCTTGGTTTATTGATAGAAGGACTTGAGCACTTTTAATGTAGACTTTGAATGTGTACTTGCGATATGAAAAAAATTTTAAACTTGAATGATAACATTTTGAGTAGTAACACAGTTTTTGCTGTTTTATTTTTTTCTTTAGTTTACAACAAAATACATTAAAATCCCATTTCAAGGTAAGTTATCATTCTCTTATGACCTTTCTTCTTCGCTGTAATTTTGAGTATAAAATGATCGGTTAGCAAAAATCTGAAATCCCTTTTCAACCAGTTTTGCATATTTTTCAGTATAGAAGCAAATAAAACTAAAGCAGTTTAATAATATTTCATTTCATTTTTTGCATCTCTACAAGGGAGTTAAAATGTTTTTCAATACTGAAAATAATAATAGTAGTCTTTTCCCCCAAATGCTGTGATATTTTCCCATGTCTAAAAATGTTTTTAAAAGAAGGCATGCATCTAAAAGGGTTTTATAAATTGGAACCTAGGGGTCTAAATATTTACTCTATTTCCATGAAGCTGAGGGAAAAATTGATTTATCCTTATTTATATTTGCTATTAATTATGTTCGGCTGTTTGTAACAGTGGCTTAAAGAAAATAGTTTATTTTTCCTTCACACAGAAGAACCCCAGAGGTAGACTGAGCTGACACAGTGTTTCCTTGGTCATCAGGGGTCCAGATTATTTTATTTTTCTACTCTTTTATCCTTGACATGTGACTTTCATTCTCAAGTTTGTCTTAAGGCCAGTATGGCTGCTCACACTTGATCATCAAGCTAATGTTTCAGGCAGAAAGCAGGAGGAAGGGGAAATGGTAATGAAAGATAGCTGGATGTGCAAGCTGCCTAACCTCTTCTATTTACATTTTACTAGCTAACTTAGTTTTATGGCCATATACCTATATGCAAAGAAAACCAGGAAATAAGAGTTTTGCAAAGCTCTTGCTTCCCTGAATAAAGTTAGGGTTCTGTTACTAAGGAAGAAGGAATGGAAAAGTGGATATAGGGTTGTGAGCTACTTGAGGAAGAAATGAAGAGCAGTTTTTTGAGGGTTCTCACCTGCGTTTCCCTTTAAGTTAATGTGTTTGTCTTTGCTACCAGTTTTATTGTCAGTTTTCAGAATGAGGGAGTAAGAAGAATAAAATGGTGGGCTTGGGAACATAAAGATGCCTGGTTAATTAAGTATTTTCATGCTTATTATAAAGTGATTTTCAAACTTTAATGTTCGTAATTAATCACCTGATGAGGAGCTACTAAACTGAGATCTGGGGTGGGGCCTGATACTCTGCATTTCTAACAGACTTGAATTGATGCCATTGTCACAGGCTGAGGACTACATTTTAAGTAGCAAGGTGCCAGGAGATAATGCAGCCAGGAGTACTATCAAGGACTACTGTCCCAGACTTGTTTTTATAGTTAACTAATACTTATTTTCCTGGTTCATCTGCTTGTTTTCTTAAAGTTGGACTAGATAACCTTCAGGACTTCTTCTTTTTTTTTGTGGTACTGGAGATTGAACCCAGGGACATTCTATTTCTGAGATACACCCCCGGCCCTATTTTTTATCCTTGCAGAGGGCCTCACTAAGTAGCTGAGGCTGGCCACGAACCCAGATCCTCCGGTCTCTGCCTCCCAAGTACTGGGATTACAAGCGTGCGACACCATGCCCGGCTCCCTTCAGGACTTCTTTAAACTAGTTTTTTTTTTTTGTGGTTCTTTAAGTTAAAATTAAAGATCCTCACTGGAGATTTCTTTAGCTTACTAAGAAGGAAAAGCCTGATAATTTAGAGTGAGTACTTAGACATTTTGAGAAATAAAACCTGAAAGAATTTTAAAAGAAATATATTAGAGGCCGGGTGTGGTGGCACATGCTTGTAATCCCAGTACTTGGGAGGCAGAGACCGGAGGATCTGGGTTCGCGGCCAGCCTCAGCTACTTAGTGAGGCCCTCTGCAACTTCGTGAGACCCGGTTTCAAAATAAAGTATAAAAAATAAGGCCGGGGGTGTAGCTCGGAGGTAGAAGGCCCCCGGGTTCAATCCCAGGTACCGCAAAAAAAAAAAAAAGAAATATATTAGGCCATTCAAAACCTCATGGTATTCTTGAGAATCTTATGAGAGTGGCTTGTCTATAGGGTGAGATGCAGATATTTTAGAAGACATATGGGCATACGTCTATGATAGCATTTAGAGTCTTGGTTTATTGTATTAACCAGTATAGGAAAAATAGAAATATAGAATTTAAAAATTTATGCCGGGTGTGGTGGCGCACGCTTGTAATCCCAGTACTTTGGGAGATGGAGACCGGAGGATCTGGGTTCACGGCCAGCCTCAGCGTTCTCTCTCTGTCTTCCTGTCTCTCTCTCTCTCTCTCTACCTAGTGAGGCCCTCCACAACTTCGTGAGACCCGGTTTCAAAATAAAGTATAAAAAAAATAGGGCCGGGGGTGTAGCGCTGAGGTAGAAGGACCCTGGGTTCAATCCCCCGTACCGCAAAAAAAAAAAAAATAAATAAATAAAATTATGCTATGCTTAGTTTTCTGCAATGTCTTTTTACTTTTTGCTTAAGATATCAGAATTCTTAGTGAGAAATCTCTGCATAAAGTATATGCTGTAGAATTTTAGACTTGAATTTTCCTTTTCTGAATATAACTGAAAATATACAGTAGGAGACTAAATCTGTTTAATTATCACTTAGTAATTATGTAGCCCTTTCTAATTTGTAATGTGATATTTTTACTCTAATAATACTGCTTGGGATATTTCAGCCAAGTTTAGTGAAGTATACTAGAAATATATTTCTGAAAAGCTTTGCATATAATTCTTTCAGAAAAATATAGTGTATTAAGTGTCATACAGTACATAAGTGCTTCATTTATAAGTAGATTAATTTTTAATTTTTAACTTTTATTTCAGTATCCCTGAATGACATTTCATTGCTAGTGGATACCACACATTTAAAGAGGTTTGGGCTATGGAAAAGTAAGGGTGATGATCATAGTAAAAGGAGTCATGCTATCCTTTTCCTATGGGTATCTTCAAATTATCTTCAAGAGATTCAGACCCAATTAGAAAGCTCTATATTAAGCCAGCAATGTAAGTATAAAATAATTTCTGAATTGTAAGAGAGCCTGAGAAGTCCTAGAAATAGTTTTCTTCTAAAATAATTTAATAGGATATAATTATTTCACTGAATTGAAATTAAGTTTATTGAATTAGAATAATTTTATCCTTAATATTATGTAAGATGAATTATTTTATCTGTTCACACATTTTTTTCCTGATAATTTTATTCAACAGGGTGAAATTATCTTCTAAAATAAAGATAATGCTGTTAAAAATGAACCCAGGGTGTTCTAACTCTGAGCTACACCCCCGGCCTGATTTTATTTTTTATTTTGAAACAGGGTCTCACTGAATTGCCAGGGCTGGCTTTGAACCTGCAATCCTCCTGTCTCAGTCTCCAAGTACTGGGATTACAGGCATGCACCACCACACCTGGCCATGGCTACCTTCCTTAATATTTTCTTAGCCTGGCATGGTGGCATGTGCTGTAATCCCAGTACTTGGGAGGTTGAGACAGGAGGATTGCAGGTTTGAGACCAGCCTCAGCAACATAGCAAGACTCTCAGCAACCTAGTAGGACCCTGTTTCAAAAACAAACAAACAAAGGGATGGGGGTGTAGCTCTGAGATAGGACGCCCCTGGGTTCAATCCCCAGTTTTGTGCAGGAGTGCATTCACACACACACACACACACACACACACACACACACACACACACACATACACAAGAAAAAGATAAGACTAAAAAGTTTTTTTTGCCATCCCCTAAAAACAAAAATTCAGCTTAG
>PVJS01030775.1:0-23859 GCA_004027185.1 Glis glis | reverse complement strand
TTTTTTTTTTTTTTGCGGTACCGGGAATTGAATGCGGGGGCGTTCTACCTCCGCGCTACGCCCCCGGCCCTATTTTTTATGTTTTATTTTGAAACCGGGTCTCACGAAGTTGCGGACGGCCTCACTAAGTAGAGAGAGAGAGAGAGAGAGAGAGAGAGCGAGAGAGAGCGAGAGAGCTGAGGCTGGCCGCGAACCCGGATCCTCCGGTCTCCGCCTCCCAAAGTACTGGGATTACAAGCGTGCGCCACCACGCCCGGCAATGACACCTTCTTATTTGAAATCCCCCACAAAACCACACTGCACCTCGGTTCTGCATTGCCTATTGCTTCATAAATTAACTACTTATTTTCATTTCCAACATCTTGCTCAGTTCAAACAGTAAATAGAGTTCCTCAGTAACTATTCTATGTGTGGCATTTGCTTGTTGTTATGTAAACATTTACATATGACTTAGTGGATAACTTAAGCTTCATCAAAGAATCCAGAAGATTCTAGGCTGAGTCTCTGACTGTCCTATTTACAACTGTATAAGGTTGGGCTATTTAGGCCTTAATGCTTCCATGTGAATTAAGGTAGTAAAAGGAACACTGTGAAATTAAATCGGAAAAATTCACTAGTAAACACTAGATAGGAACATGTTATGATAGTGATAAGAAGAAAAAATTGGGGGTTCCTTTGAACTAAAGATTTTTTTACTGTTTTAGGTTGTTTAGATAGTATAATTATGATAGAATAATTTTTCAAATGTTTTCAAATATTTTCTAAACTAGGAGTTTTATTGTCATAAGGGGAATCTTCATTTTTTAAAGCTACCTTCAATTGAACTACTTAATATTTTTCAATTTGATGATTTTCAATCATCTTCTGTAAGAATTTTTTTGAGATTCTGTAAAATTTGGTATACTTGGACACTTTAAAATTTACAACACCTATTAAAGTTTATTCCAGACAAGTTCACCTACCAGTGGAAAATATATGAAATTTAGCATCCTCTATAGTGAAAATAATACTAATATCTCCATGTCATCCAAAAAATCAAGCTCAGTTTATCAATTCACCTAATTTGGAAACATACTTTACCAATTCATATCTTTCAGTTGCAATAATCACCCTGCTATTGCAATATTATTACACAACATAAGGATACCTGGTGATGTAAATTTGATCACTGACTATTATAAGTGTCATAAAGTATATTCAGGAGACACAGATGTTTTGGCATTATAAATTGTATATTTAATATGTCTGTATGTATATGTATACATATATATATACACTAAGTCTTTTGTGCAATTTCCAATAATATATGAAAGAATGTCTTTATTATCCTAAACTGTACAATGCTATGAAACCAGAATGAAGGGGATAAGTGTCACTCTTCAAAGGCTGATGCCAAAGAAGGTACTTTCATCTTTTACTGAATTCACATATGTTAGGGCAAAGGCAAAGTCAGATTTCAAGGGCTGGGAATTTTATAACCTTGGATGTACACTGCATCTCTTACATGATTATAGAAGAAAGCGAGGATTTGCTGAATTCTAAAAAGAACATACCATATCACCAAGGCAAACATTTTGTTTCACAATGGTTCTGCTATTCAGAGCCTATTTATTTGCTTTTATAAAAGATGAAAGAAATTACAATGCATTATTGAACTGGGTATGGAACTTGAATTATGCAGACAAATTCTACATTGCCAATGTGACATTAATGGCCTTTTACACTTTTACCTACGTGTGTGTGTGCGCATTCATAACTCTCTTTTGTAAATACATATATATATATTTACATATATTATGCTTATATTTATTTATATGTAGGAAGAATTTATAGGTAGGAAAATAGTTATGTTTGTATGTTCATGAGTAGTCTGTGATATTCAATGGCATAGTGTATGCTGGATTTCTGTCTCCCATGACATCAAGTAACTCATTTTAAACACCCAGAATCCCTATGGTATTTGCCGTTATTTTTGGTGAGTTACTTTTATTTTATTTAGATAAAATTACATACAATTTTAATCAAGTACTATATTTTTAAAGCCTGGCAAATAGGAAGGGAGAGAGAGGGAGATGGAGAGGAAAGACAGTGAGAGGAAAAGGAAGGGGATGTGAGAGAGAGGGGGGAAAGAATGCATAATACTAGGCTCAAATATGTGTATCATTACAATTTTTAAATTTAAAAAGATAAAGTCATATAAATCAAAACAGATTTTTATTAACTAAACAGTGAAATGAATACACATGACACAAATTCATATAGCCTTAGAGTAAATTTAAAATGTTTGCATCTGCCTCTATAGTTTTGTTATATATTTCTGAAAGTTTATAGCACATAGGAGACGTTGCAGATTACCTGTCATTAATACTTCCAGTGTCAAGAAGTATTGCCAAATGTATAGCTGTCTCACACTGAATTAAAGGATGCTCAGAAAATGTCTGCACATTCAATATGGTTTGATGCTTGGAACATTTGAACTAACTCCCATGTGAAGTTCATGATGGCCCACTTTTTCAAAAACTGCATTAGCACTGTGATGTCAGGAAACATTGATAAATTATAAAAAATAGTCAGCAAAGGAGAATATGACCTTTAAGAATTTTAAAAGTCAATAGTTCCCTTAAAGTTTATATGGTTATTGCCTATCGTTGGTCTTTTATCATATTTAAAATGCATCTATTCAACAAATATTAAGTATCTGATACATGTGAGGTACAGTGTTCAATTCTTTGGAGAATATAAAGATTTATAAAACTTGGTGCCTTACCTCAAAAAATTTATATCTATATTTGAAACGAAAAAAACAGTAACCAAGTAAATATCACAAAAAGCAATATATCATTGTAATATAAATAGCACACAGGCAGTTCTCAAGATTTTCGCAGACAGTGGAAATGATCATTAAGAGGAACTAGTTAGATTGAGTCTTGATAGATGGACAGGATCTTGAGATGGAATAGCTTTATTAACCCAGTGATAGTTTCAGAAAATATTTTTAAGCAATGAGGTTGCATGATTAATGTGCATAGAATATTCTGGCAGGTAAGTTAAAGATGAACTGGAGGTGTCGAACATGTGAAAATGGTTAGCCAGCTCATTAAGTAGCTACTTTTGCTTTATCTTATTCAAACTTTGTATTTGTTGGGGGGAGAGGTGGTGCAGGCCTGTAATCCCAGCTACTCAGAGGCTGAGGCAGAAGGATTACAAGCTTGAAGCTAAGCTGGGCAACTAAGTGAGACTCTATCACAAAATAAAAAAATGGAAAAGGATGTAGCTCGGTGATAGAGCATCCCAGGATTCAATCTCTTGCACCGCAAAAATACAAAAAAAGAACAACTAGAGATTATGCTAAGTGAGATCAACTGTATGGTTGTATGTCTTCTCTCATATGTGGAAACTAGAGAGAAATTGAGAAACAAAAGGGACTTCAGATAAACGAGGAGAGATACCAGTAGAATAGTGGAAGGGGGTTTGGGTAGGGCAGTGAGGAAGGGAAAAAGGAACATTTCAAATAATGCTAAGGAAATCTATGAAGCTATCAATACCAATCTCAGTAATATGTATGAGGAGGAGGAAAGAGTGGGGTGGGTCCAGAGGGGAACACACCAAGTACTGTGTGCATGTATGTTTCTATTACTCTAAACCTCATTATGATGTGTAGTTATAATGCACCAATAAAAGTATAGTAAAAATAAATAAATATGTATAAACATGTCTTTATTAAATTTACAATATTTTTCATCTATGACAAAAGAAACAGCTGTGCCTATCAAAGACATTAGTTGTTTCTCATGTAACCAAAAGTATTATCATTATTAATACCCTGGGTTTCAGATAAGTTTTTTCTGGTAAGCATGTGGGATGATCAGAATGGTGTTTTGATTAGAAATGTGGAGTACTTATTGTAATGGGCAATATATAGTAACGTAATCAAAACTAGAAAATTGCCCCCAGAAGAAGGGGACAATTTTGAGCACACCAGAGCATTATATCTCACAGCCTAACCTGTTATGAACTCACATCTGTGTTCTCTAGAAGGTTGGTGAGTAAGTAAAACTTCAGAGAAATATCAGTGAATGTCAATAATTTTTTTCAACATGATGAACCATTCTACCACAATAAAAAACAATCCTAATAATTACCTAGACTTGAAAATTTCTTTTATGTTTGGCAAATTTTAGTACTGTTTAAACCAGTCTTAATGGAATTCTGTGACTTTCAGTAAATAGTCTTCTATGTGATATGAGCAACTGTTATTGAATACATTATTCCATGTGGAATAAGGCTACCATTACCAAAGTGGACTATGTGTCAGAGAGACTGATATGTAATCATTTTTAATACTTTGGTTCTAAATTAAAGGTGGAGATATCTTTTTGAATGAAGCAGAATAATGTCAATGATTAGTCACTAAGACATTTATTACATATCCTTAAGCAATTCAAAGTGAAGCAAAAATTAAGTTATAGAAAAGCAAAATAGTTTTAATGTGATATGTACAGAAAATAAAATGTCAGAGAGCTGCATGGCTTAGCAGAAAATAGTATTTATAGTCCAAGTAAAATAATCAGAATGTGATTTAACCGAAAATAGTGATATAATATTAGAAGGAAGAAAATATGACAATGAGATATCTATATTCCATACATATAAATTAATATTAATGTCTAAATTTGATAGAGAAAAGGCAGTATGCATATGCTATTTAGAAATATGAACATAAAATAATAAATAAATAAAAATATTAGAAAGGCATCTGAAGTGTTTCTTTAGTATAGTTACGTTTGAACTTTTTGGTGATGTTTAGATATTGAAGGGAAAAGTTAAGGTTCAAGGTTCAGAGTGCACGTTTTCTATCTTGAATATTGGATTTTTTATATACAAGAATTAAAAATAAGGCATTTGCGATTATCTTAATATTCTCCTATTGTAAAGTTTTTGTTCAATTTGGCTATACCTTTGAAAAGAAAAATTTAGATGGTTATTTCCATCAATTGCTATATATCTGAAACATGTATTTCATGCAGACTTTATAATACATTCTAGCTCTAAAAATAGAAACGACTATGTTTCCTGCAATTGATAATTCACATCTATATGAACAAAATAGATACTTGAATAGTTAGAATTAGTGTGGTGCTGGGAGCAAAAATAATGCTAAACAAGGAGTCCAGGAAAGATATGGGTTCCAGGAAGCAAGAGATAAGTCTTGACTCATTAGACAAAGAATCTAGAACTTTAAGAGGCTTGTAGATAGCCTAGTGTGACAGGAGAACATGATATTGCTAAAGGAAAGTAGAGAGAAATTTATAAGGACCACCACAGCAACATTATGAGGCAGTGAGGAAGAGTGTTCAGTGGAAGCATCATATGATTCATTGGAGCTTTCCTGTGTGAGCCATGGCTGCCCACATCCTCCCCCTAGACCCTATGTTAATTCCTACTGATACATGTCAGGCTCCTCCTCTCTCTGTAATGGCACTCAATCACAACTCAAAATGATTCTTTGTCCATTTTGATAAATGCAACTATCTTATGATCTTCATTAATATTATTTTAGCCACTCCTTCTCCCCTTTTTGAAACTGCATAAAACTGTTCTCTCTCATGGACATTGCACTTAATTATTCTACAAAGCACATGTTAAATTGTTATTGCTTTGAAATGTTTCTAATTTGAATCTTTGGTTGGAAGTGTTTTATACATCTGTTATTGAGGTGCCACCAACACACACAGACATACACATTTTTTCAGGTTTATTATTATTACAAAGGCTGTTAATTTAAAATATGTGATGAGCCTATTTAAGAAAACAAATTGCAATCTCTATTGATTACATTTAGTATCCCACAGTGTTGAATCACAGTAAGCCATGCTAATTGTATGAATAAGCAATATATTTTATTCAAACTGATATATTATCCACAGGATAACTAAAAGATATTAGTTAGCCGGGCATGGTAGCGCATGCTTGTAATCCCAGTACTTTGGGAGGCAGAGACCGGAGGATCCGGGTTCGCGGCCAGCCTCACAGCTCTCTCTCTCTCTCTCTCTCTCTCTCTCTCTCTCTTTCTCTCTCTCTCCCTGTCTCTCTCCCTGTCTCTCTCTCTGTCTCTCTCTCTGTCTCTCTCTCTGTCTCTCTCTCTCACTCTCTACCTAGTGAGGCCCTCCACAACTTCGTGAGACCCGGTTTCAAAATAAAGTATAAAAAAATAGGGCCGGGGGAGTAGCGTGGAGGTAGAATGCCCCTGGGTTCAATCCCGGGTACTGCAAAAAGAAAAAAAAAAAGATATTAGTTAACCATTTTAAAAATTACAAACACCTTCTTTTCAAAATGTGGAAGGGATTCTTAACTGTTTTAGAAATGGTGACTACTCAATTACTGGTTCTCACATTAGCTTTCCCCTTATGTTTTTTTTTTCCTTAACAATACTAGTTGATATTTACAATTCAACACATCAAGTTACACCTATAAAACTAGACTCAAATAATTTGAAATTAGAAAAGAAACTAATTTCTGTTCCCCTTTTTGAGTTTCGTCTTTAAACACATCAATACACCTTAACCCCAAATCATACCAGACATATTAAGATAATGAAAAACCAGCAAACTTTTTTTCTGGTCATTTCTTGACTAGAATTTATTAAATCTGACTAAGATAATAAAAGAAATGTAAAAGCAAGGGAAATAGAAAAGTAAGGAAGATAATGAATAAATAACATATCCATTTGAAAATATTTATTCATAGCCCTTGAATGCAACATTTTAGAATTGAATATGCTTATGTACACAATTATCAGATACATTGGCATTTCCTTGTTAAGGCCAGAATATATATTACTATATCTGTGTGAAAAATATGGAAAATAATTTTGATAAACTATAAATATGTAAACCCACGTAGATTCCAGATCAATATGTCTGAAGAATTTGTTTATTACCACAAATAAGAGTCATAATAAAATCATTCTCACGAGACCAAACCCATAATATTTCCCATTAGCCTATTACTACATATTGTCATTTAAAACCTAATTGTTAATATGCATAGGTAAAGGATGATTCCCAGCTAAGAGCAAACATCCAACACTCATTTTATGTAACACTGGTGCATATAAACAAAAAATAAGTAAATAAGAGGTAGGGAGGTTACTGCCAATCACACCTACATATTATTTTAAATATATCTTCCAATTGTCGAGTATTGTTCACTCTGAATTGAGTGGAAAGGATGTTTGACAGAAATAACTGGAAAAACTGGAAGGAGCCCTGGCAAAACAGAATTGTATATAGTTCATACTGTCGAGTGCACAGTACCTTATATGCAGAAATGAGAACAGTTTTTTTTCCGAAAGAGCAAAACCAGAACCCTGCTAATAGCAGTGATTTTTAATTTAAATTCTACCTTTATATCTAGGATGATAAAATAACCAGTGCTTTATTAAAGTATAATTCAAATCTAATAAAATACACAAATTTAGGGTACAGCTTTAGGAATTTTAACATATGTAAACATTTTTGCAACTACCACCCAGATCAAAATATTGGATATTGCTTTAGCCCCAGATAGTTCCCTCTGCTTCTTCCCATCAATCATGATGAAATCCTCTCACAGGCCACCAATACACTGATTTCTAAGACTTATCTCTTTGCCTGTGCTATAACTTGGTATAAAGAGTAACACTGTCTCTGTATCCTTTCATATCTGCCTTCTTTTGCTCAACATAATGTTTTTAGAGTAATCGACATTTTTCTTTTCAGAAATGTGTTTTATATTGCTGAATAGTGTTATATTGAATACAATACAACACAATTAGTTTTTCTATTTCTATATTGATGGACATTTAGATTGTTTTCAGTTTCGGGCTGTTTTCAACAGTGTTCTACTATTAATCTTGTTTTAAACCTAACCATACATTTTTGAAAAACAATGTGTGTAATTAAGGGCAAAGTTATCCTTAGTAAAATTCTGCTGGAAAAAGACAACCATTTCTGGTTTTCATCTATTGGCTGGGGTGGGAATGGCGGATCCTAAAGTAGATTTAGCATCAATAATATTTTTTTTTTTTTTGCAGTACTGGGGATTGAACTCAGGGGCATTCTACCTCTGAGTTACACCCCCAGCCCTATTTTTTATTCTTTATTTTGAAACAAGGTATCACTAAGATGCAGAGGGTCTCACTAAGTAGCTGAGGCTGGCCACGAACCTGTGATCCCCCTGTCTCAGCCTCCAGCTTAGCATCAATAATTATTACAATAAAACCAGGGTGGTATTCATGGTTATGATAGAGGTCACAGACAAAATTAAACCTCTACTCATTGAAAGGGTTGCAATTTTCCTGAAAGGAGAGTGAGGTTTCAGGACGAGAACACAGCCAAGAGGTGGTGTTGATGCCCTTCTGTGAATCTGAGTGCTGGTCTGGAATGGTTGAGGGGCTCACGTGGAAATTTGAATGTGAAGCCCTTGGGATTGAAGTGCCTTCCACATTATGGGAGGATTGTGCAAGAGAGGTCCTTAGGAAAGAGAGTTTCAACTTTAATCATTTCTAGATGTAAACTGTTTCTCAAGGACACACTCTTATTAATGCATGAGGGACAAGGTGGCAAGAGAAACAAATGGGACGTTCTGCTATCTTCTCCGTGGAGTACTTTCCTTCTGTGAATAAGAGCTTGGGTTTTACAGTGATTATTTTTGGCCATTGGAAGATGCACAACTTAGCAGACTGTGGATAAAATCTGCCAGAAAAAAATAGTAAGGCCAAATTATTTAATCGTTTTGCAAGTTAGAAAATTCTTTAGTTCTGTGAGAGAGGAAAGGGAAGAGTAAGGGAGAGCTACTAGGGTTTAACAAATAAAAAGATGGCAGAAATATTTTTATTTATGGGTTAAATCCCCTTGGTTGGGTATGATGTTTCAAGGCAAGTCATGATTATGGGAAGTAATGACAATCCAAATCAAGACAATTTTTTCTTTTGATCATTAATTTCCCTACATACTCCCATTTAAATCATATAGTGTTTAATTTACAATAAGAATTTATCATCAAAATATTAACAATTATGTCATTTGCAGGGAAATGGATGGAACTGGAGAATATTATGCTAAGTGAGATTAGTCAGTCATAAAAAGTGAAAGGTCAGATGATTTCCCTCATATGTGGAAGCTAGGGAGAAACTGGGACACAGGAGGGACTCCAGACCAAGGAGAAACCTTCTTGGAGTGAGTGAGGGGACCAAACTGAAGGAGGCAGGAGGGAGGAGGAAGACTTGAAGAGGGAAACACTTCAATGGACATAATGTACATACACAAACTTATCAATGCCAATCACAATGTCCTGCGCAGGGAAGTTGGGAGGGGGAGGGAGTGGGGTGGGAACTGGGGGAGGGCTCACCAAGCTCTGTGTGCACATATGCCTTTATCACTCTGAACTTCATCAGGATGTAGGATTACAATGTACCAGTAAAAATATATTAACAATGGTGGTGGTGGCATTTGTCTTCATCTTCTAAGATCACAGGGGTCTTCTGTTTTAACTATTTCTAAAGTTCTTTATTTACTTTTTTTTGTGTGTGGTACTGGGAATTGAACGCAGGGGCGTTCTACCTCCACGCTACGCCCCGGCCCTATTTGTTATACTTTATTTTGAAACCGGGTCTCACGAAGTTGCGGAGGGCCTCACTAAGGAGAGAGAGAGAGAGAGAGAGAGAGAGAGAGAGAGAAAGAGATAGAGAGAGAGAGAGAGACAGGGAGAGAGAGAGTGAGAGAGCTGAGGCTGGCTGTGAACCCGGATCCTCCGGTCACAGCCTCCCAAAGTACTGGGATTACAAACGTGCGCCACCACGCCCGGCTTACTTTTTTTTATTGTTATGTGAGCCAAACCCAGAGGATCCCTCAGTGCCAGAAATTGCATGTGTCTATATTAAATAGAGATAAGTACAGGAGTGGAAATCAACTCAGAAGTATGTCATGTGATGCCAACTGAAAGTCAGAATAGCACATATTATACCTGGGATGCACTTAAAATTACTATTAAAATATTATTATGAGCCGGGCATGGTGGTGCACGCTTGTAATCCCAATACTTTGGGAGGCAGAGACCGGAGGATCCGGGTTCGCGGCCAGCCTCAGCTTTCTCGCTCTGTCTCTCTCTCTCTCTCTTTCTCTCTCTCTCTCTCTCTCTCTCTCTACTTAGTGAGGCCCTCTGCAACTTCGTGAAACCCGGTTTCAAAATAAAGTATAAAAAATAGGGCCGGGGGTGTAGCGCGGAGGTAGAATGCCCCTGGGTTCAATCCCTGGTACCGCAAAAAATATATATATTATTATAATTTCCAGAAACAGATAAAAACAGGATTACATTGTGAAAGTCTGATCAGGTTAAATGGTGTCTCTGTCACCAGGGCAATAAAACAACATTTAGAGGCACATGGGTGGGAAAGCAACCACATGTCCTTTGAGGATGAAGGTTGTTGAGCACAAGGACTTATTTTCTAGACAAAGCTTTTGTCCCTGCCCTTAGGGAACACCAAAAATATTTGGAATAATGCACACTTTCATAGTATGGGAATATTCTAAAACTGTATACAGAGACCTAGGAAGATAGAATATCCATTTCTACTGGGAACGATGTCTAAATATAATTAAGAAGCCAGTAGGAAATGACCATCAAGTTGGAGTACCAGTGAATTTCTAGTTCCCCAATTTCTACTGAATGATGGAACTGAGTCTTTAAAACGAGAGCATCCAGCCCTTCAGGAAATAGTTTAAAAAAGTTTTTCTCGTTAATTTCATCTTGACAGAAGAAAGAAATCAAAGAAATATACAACTACATTATTTTAGAAAGATTAGCATTTCCTTTATGTTCTATAAAGGAAATAATTATAAAAATGGTAATTAAAGCCAGTATCAGCTGAGACACAGAGAAGTTAAGGAAATTGTCCAAACTCCCAAAGCTGATAAGTGGAGGAGTACAAATTGAACTGATGTTTTTTTGCTTCAAATATATCTTTCGACTACTTACTCAAATAGCTGTATGCTATGTGCCATTATCATCCCTGATGTATAATATAATTTTCTTAAGGGAGAGAAAAACTTGGCTCATACATGTCTCCAGCTGCTTACGGGAAACCTAGACGAGTTTCATCAAATAAATTTTTTCAAGAGTTGAAGGTTACTTTTGTAGAGCATCTTAGGAATTTTCTCCAGAGTCACTAAATGTAGACTATCATGGAAACTTTGAAGATGGATTAACTACTCAATTTTTGTCAAAGACAGTATTTAAGTTTTGGGGTTTCATCTCATAAAGAGCAACAGATTTTTGATTTTTAAAATTTTAATGCAAATTCTAGCTAAATGATGTTATTCATATTATGGAAATATTATATTGATCAGCTAGAAGAAGAATGTTTGCATATATAAACAAACAGATATTAGCCATAACACATGTTAATACCTACCATGAGTAAAATGCACTTATTCTCTGATCTGTTAGAACAGCGTGATTATGATCAACTAAATGGGCTTATTTTCATCTGCGAGGGGGAATCAGAGGTGCAGAGATCCTGATGTTCATCCTTTTACTTTTCATTAGCCATCAGGTTAAATATCTGAGTTTAATATTAACAATTATGCAAAGGTTCATGAGCTCATAACCCCACCCCCTTTCTTTTGGCTAAGGAAAAAAGATCTTACTCTGACACAAATAATCCCAGTATTTGGGGGGTTTGAGACAGGAGGATTTCAGGTTTGAGGTCAGCCTCAGCAATTTAGCATACCCTGTTTCACAATAAAAAGGGTTGGGGGTATAGCTCAGAGATAAAATTCCTCCAAGTTAAATCTGCAGTACCCATGAAAGGTATGGATAAAAGATGGATTCAAGAATTTAAATAACTCATCAAGAGAGGCAAGAAAGTTGAACACCATTTTGCTATTTTTGTTCCCTTAGGGCTTCACATAAAATCTGTCTTTGGGAAGGAATGTTATGCATGAGGTTGATTTGTACTTGAGTTTGTTCTTCTAGCATTGCCATTACATAACAGATAATGTTTGAAGTCTAGTAGAGACTCTCATGTGAAAAGGCTTTCTTACATCTTCTTATCTGTTTTTTTTTTCATTTAAAGGATAAATACGCTACATTAACTCACAAGTGTGCTTTTATTTTCATTTCCTTCTAACCACATAGAGACACCTTATTTTTCAATTAGAATGGTGTGTTTATCTTCTTTTAAGTTCTGCTTACTCTTATCTAAAACATTACCTTACTTAAACTGCATTGGTCCTGCTTGATTAAATTTTCAGTTAGGAGTGAAGTGCTGTGATGTAGGAGACATTTGTAACAGAGCCATACTGCAAAGTACATAATTAATTAGGCCATTGAAGGCACACTTTATCTCCCAATAGCAACCTTCTGCCAAGCCCTGTTCCTCAAATCACAAAAACATTGGCCATTTGATTAAATAGAAAAGTTACAGAGGGACCAGTGATTGAAGAGTGTCATTCATGTTAAAAAGCAATTTATTTCCCCTGTAAGTTTCAGAAATGATTTGTATCTGACCACCTGTGTGAAAGATTGGTTTAAAAATTACTTAAAATGAACCACAAGTGCAATACTATAAACTTGAAATGAACAAATGATTATGTTGACTAATTCTAGGTGGTAAGAGAGATGATCAGACAGACAACTCACTGAAACAAAACTCTTTGGATTTCTCACTCTCCCCCATTAGTGCTTAAAGTTTCTTGAGTTGTTATTACATGGGAACAACCTTATAGGGTTTCTAGTTCAGAAGGGAAAATATTACAGAATGAAGGATCATAACATAAGGGAAATTTTAGTGCTATTTTCTGTTAAGAGTGTCAGATCTATGTCCAGATTCTTATTTTCTTCCACTACATGTGTAATTTCACTTGGAACCAACCATCTTGTTATTCAGTGGATGAATCAATAGGCAATTTAGACGCATCCAGACAATGGAACATTATTCATCACTAAACACAAATGTCTATCAACCATGAAAAGACATGCCGAAAATTTAAATGCATATTGCTAAGTGGAAGAAGCCAATCCGAAAGGCTACATATTGTATGGTTCAGACAATACAATATTCTTTGAAAAACAAAATTATAAAGATAGTAAGAAAGACCAGTTGTTGCCAGGTGGTAGGGGGAGGGAGGGATGAATGAGAATATAATGGTGGATATATGTCATTATATATTTGTTAAAACTTATAAAAATTCAGCACCAAGAGTGAACCCTAATGTAAATCATGATCTTGGGGTGATAAAGATGTGTCTGTGTGGGTGATTTGTAACCCATGTACCACTCCGATGGGGGATTTCCATGAAGGAGGAGGCTATGTAGGTGAGGCACAGGCTACAAAGAAAATCTCGGTACCTTCCTCTCAATTTCACTGCAAACTTAAAACTATTCTAAAATACAGAGTCTATGTTTTTTGAAAGATTGTTTGGGAAAAGGTACAGTAGATCAAGTCCAAGTTGTAAAGGGCTCTGCAGCAATATTTAGAAGTTAAGCTGGTACACCCTTATAAATGCAAGCAAACAAACAAACTAAAATAACTGCTAAGTACAAAACAGGACACTGGAATCTAAAGTTGGAAGTCCTTCATTTCCTAGTAATAACATTGTTGGATTCAACTCATTTCCAGATTTAAAGTTCAGATATATTTATTTTCTGAGATTTTTATACCCCACACTCTTAGAGACTGTGTTAAAAGCACTTTCTTCAAAAATGGCTCAACGGAGGGACATTTTGAGCCTGGATACATAAATATATACTTCTTTCTCTTTCTGTTTTAACAGCAGCAGGATTTTTTAAACCCGGTCTCATATTTCCTTAAGTCTGGTAGAAACAGATGTCTTTAAATAAACTGTAAGGAGAAGTTATTGTTGATGGGGAGGGGGAAATTGCTTCCTCACAGATATTTTGTCATTACCAACTTTTCAAATTGTGCTGTGACTGACTGTTCTGCATATGGTCCAGTTCCAGAAAATACCTGACACATACATTTTCTTCTTAATTATAACTGAAAATAGGGTTTTTTGGTGACTGCTCAGGGCCATTAATTGCCTCTGTCAATGCAGTGATCTGTTGAAGATATTAGTATATTCTGCCTATTCTTTCATTTTTATGATTTTACTCTTTTGTCTTTGTGAAAGACAAAGTGTTGCTGCACAGCTGCTCAGCACACCAGCCTCAGAAACAAATTGGGTTGTGAGATTAAACACCGGGAGACAGTTTGGGTTTTTCAAATTTGCATGGCTAATGTAAACAGCCCCAAGATCTCATCAGCAAAAGTTGGAGAGGAACTGGTGGGTGGGCTTTCTTCTTCCTGCTGGGAAATGCAATGGTTAGCCCTTGAGGAAATAATGCAAAACAAAACAAAAAAGTGGAATTATAAAAACCTAGCATGAACCAAAATGCCATATTTAAACTTAGTTTATAATTTGATTCATGAATATCGAATAGAATTACATTTATCTATATGATAATCACCTTATTATTTAAAATCACAACCTCTATGATTATAAATAAGGATTTTTCAATTTCAAAATGATTAAAATACATTATGTTTTAGCTGTCTTAAAAGTTATGTTTATATTTAATTATTTTGCTACTGAAAGGTTTTTATCCTTTTCAAAAAACATACTTTTATGGGAGAAACAATATGAACAATCTAGTTTCTATTCCTTGACATTAAAACAGACATTTCGTACGTGCTTTCTTTTTTTTTCTATCCACTCATCCTTTCTCATTTTTGCATTTGACACCTGCAGTTTAATATGTATGATCTTACATTTGTGTTTTCTCAGTAGCTGTAAAAATGACCTCCTTGCCTTTGGAACACTATTCTAATTCTGTGTGTTTTTACAACTTAAAACTCAATGAAGGCTCGGATCTGAAGACTTCTACAAGTTCATGTCCCTGTGTCCAAGACAGCTCCTGACACAAAAGATACATTTGTCCTTTTATTGCTTTTGGATGGATGATTAGATGTTGCTACCTCAATTAAAATTGTATTGAGCAAAATCTTAAATGATGTAAGTTGTTTGCATATTCTCATTTCAGTCTAAGGGAAAGTCTCTCAGATGTAATTTAAAACAGTATTCTTATTTGAATATAATTAGAGAGAAATCTAAGGGTAAAAGTTTATTTATTAATCTTACACAATATACCAAGTGCTGTAAAATGTCCTGATAAATAAGAATATGATATCATTCTAACTTAATGATGCTGAGTGATAATAATGTGGGGGAAAGATCATAAATAGATTACCTATGCTAAAGGTTCTAAGGGTGGTTCCCTGACCAGCAGCAGCACTGACAGGGTCCTTGTTAGAAATCCACACTCTGGGGCCTTTCCCCAGAACTGCTGAGTCAGAAACTCTTAAAAGAACAAGGCCAGCAACTGTTTTGTTCTGTTTTGCATGCTGTGTAGGTGATTCTGATGTGAACTAAATTTGAGAAATTCTCTTATATGGCCATACACCCATGGCATTTTATCTCATTTGCTGACACAAATGTTATGATTAACAGAAACAACTTTGAGATGTCCCTGCCAGAAAGATGAAAAAAATGTGACGCAGTCTCAGACCCAATCTGGAAATTTTCAGCCCTTAATAATAAGATCACAATCTAATCATTCTTTCTGTAGCTTTCTTTGTCTAGTTCTTTTTTTTCCTTTTAAGTTTTGGTCTATAAACAAATCCAAACAAAAATGAAAGCAAAGAGAGTAGTATTTTGATCTCTCATATTGCTGCTACCTAGTTTCGGCAGTTATCACCTCATGGGAACATTTGTTTCACCTATACCCTTCCTGCCCTATTCATTGGGTCACTGTGAACAAATCATGGATAGATTTAAAGGGTATTCCGTTATTTTTAGATTGATCCTGATGGAACTCAGAACATGCTACCCCAGATAAGGTACATGGGCATTTGAAAAAGAAACAGAAGCAGGAATGTTTCTCTGACCTCCCACCTATCCTCTTTGAAGCAGGTCATTAAAGAATTCTCTGACCTTCCAATGACAAGGTGTCCTCATTCAATAGGAACCTCCTGTCTCTGACGCACAGAGAGGACAGTCTGAACTCACAAGCCTTGCTAAGTTTCCCCATTTCATCAGCATTCTATCATGCTCCCTCTGAGCATTCATGGTTCTGTACAACAATCCACCTATTCATTCAACCTGAGCATAAAAAACACACAGGTTGCCCTGTTACTCTGGGTCTTCATTTCTGTAGTCCCTCAAGTTTAATTATTAGTATTAGTTTAATTTATACTAATTAAATTTGGGCTTTTTTTCTCTTTTTAATTTTTCATTTATGTTGCTGAGCTACTAACTTAGTAATGGCTGAAGAAAAAAATTTCTTCTACAAAGCTGGAACAAAATAATTATATATAGTATGTTTCTAATATTAACATACAGTCTTTTCTAAGTAGTTGGAGAAATTATGTAGACTGTGCTTTCATCCTACCCATATTTCTTTTTTCCTTAAAATAAATTCATTAAAGCCGGGCGTGGTGGTGCACTCTTGCAATCCCAGTACTTGGGAGGCTGAGACAGGAGGATCTCAGGTTCCTGGCCAGCTTGAGCAACTTAGTGAGGCCCTCCACAACTTAGTGAGACCCTGTTTCAAAAATAAAAAATAAAATAGGGCAAGGGGTGTAGCTCAGAGGTAGAATACCCCTGGGTTCAATTCCCAGTACAACAAAAAAATAATTAAATTTGTTAAACTCTGTTGAGTGAATTCTGTTTCTCATGGTACAATGTGACTGTGTCATAGACCTGTTGGGGCTTCAGTGATTGTGCCCTAGCTTCTGCTTTTGTTGTAAACAGCATTCATTTAATTTAGTTAGCAGATATTGATTGTATGTCTAAGAACAAGACTCCCTTCACAATCTTTGTGGCTGTTTATTCATATTTATCATCTTCATGGTCATTGTATATGACTTTTTATGCACCGGGAATTGTTTCAAGGTTTCACAATAGATGAACTTATTTGTCACAATAAGTTGTTATAACAACTTGTTAAGTAATATACTAGCTCACTTACTCCTCACAAGTCTTTGATGTAGATTTCGGTGTTAATAATTTCTTTCTTTTTGGCAAAGATGTATGTTGAAGCATGTTGAAATCATATCCTTCCCCCAAGGCCACACAGTAGTAGAGCTGAGCCATGTCACTTTTTTTTTAATCTCCTGCCTGGCAGGAGCACAACAAAGTTTTTCTGTTAATCATAATATTTGTGTTTACAAATGTGTTCAAACGGCATTTGTGTATTGCCATCCAGCCAGGAATATCTCAAATTTAGTGAGCTTCAGTATCACTTACTACACTCATGACGTAGTCAGTTTAGCTCCAGGGTCTTAGCCCATGGTTCTACCCATTATGCTAAGCTCTCACAATCAGTTTTTGTTGTTGTTGTTGTTTGTTTGTTTTACATTTCATTATTATAAAATTGTAATAACATTCTCTAACAAAATATAAATAGATTCAGATCATATAATAAATTACAAAACATTCATATTATTCGTAGGATCTCTAACATAGTTCTGATATTCCTTAATTTTCTACATGCATTCAAAATAATCTTTCCTATTGGAGAAATCAGTGGGGAGCTGGCATCTCAAAGTCATCACAAACTATGCCACAACTGGCTGGTACCCTAAGTGGCACCAGACAATAGTGCCTTTAGAAACTCCTGTTGCAAAGCACATTTTTAAAATGAGCAACCACATTCTGCCATTGAAAGGACAGAGTTAATAGCATGATATCACGGAAAGACAGAGACAGATTTCAGCAGGTGTTAAAGTGCTTCCAGTGTGTATCACATAATATGAGGTGAGAACAAAGCAGGAACTAGAGATATCAAGCCCATTTCAGCTAATTAAAATGAACCTCTTAATATAACACTTCACACTTAATGGCCACAATCTTATATTTTGTGCTTTTGTTAAATTTTTAATTTGATTATCTTTTGTTCTCTCTTAGCCAGGTGAAATCTCATTGCAAGTCTGATATGGTATATTTCTTTTTTCATCTTATGTGACAGATAATAATTTATTAATTAATGGAATAATCATTCAGGTGAAGACATTTCTTCCCATCAACTGAAATGTTTGTTCATGATGTGATGAAAAAAATGAAATAGCTGAATTATTTATCTAAGAACATTTATGCATCCTTAAATATTATATACATCATTAATAGATGCCAGGTTATGGCATAAAACCAGCCTAAAAAAGGTGACACATTATTATCATTAATATTTTAATTTTGTATGTAAGGATAAACTTGTCAAATTCAACTTGAAATTAAATCAAATTAAATGTTTCTCACTTAGGCACTTCTGACTTCTTTTGGTATATCATTTTATAACTGTGTATCATAGCAATTTATGATGTTATGAAGAGAATTGTAAAATATATCTTGAAGGAGTAGCTTATCTTAAAAGATGTTAAATTGTATACTAAAAGTCTATGCATAAGAAAGCAAGTGAAAATAGTTTCCAGAGAGTTTAGACTTCAAGTAATATTTAAAAAATAATTCATTTTAAATCGTAAGCACACCATGGTTCTGAAAAACAATTTATTTAGAGTTTCTTATTTTGATTCTTATTCTCTCACAAAAATTAAATTTTGAGTTTAACAATTCTTGTGTTTAATGCTATACTTATAGAGAAGAAACAATATTAATGAATAATATGACTTTATCTAAGAACACAGCTGAACAAGTTCATTGCCATGAATAATTATAAGGTAGGACAATTTAAAAGAAAACAATAAGATAAAATGTTTAAATGTTATGACATACGTTGTCTCTGTGTGTGTAAGTTTGCACATGATTGTGAAATTAACATTATAAGAATAGAACTCACAGACTTGAAGATTTTCAGCAAAACATTACTGTTAGAAACTACAGATATAACAAAATAGCTTTTTTGTCCCCCTTAGTTGAAATAATATAAAAATTTACAAAGATGAAGAAAGCAAACAAAAAATCCTTTTGTTATTAAAACACAAGTAATCACAAAATACTCATCGAGCTCTATATTTTTATTTTATAATGAGGAATTCATCAAGTTTCCCCCAAATCTGCTTGTGCTTGGTGGCAGCCCTGGGGCCCTGTCTCATACACTGTCCGGGCGACTCATATGATACCAACTGCTCTGTGATAACAAAGTAGCCTTAACAAAGCACCTTACTAAAAACAGTAATGTTCTTATATCAATTGTATTTTGATTTTTTTATCATTTCAGTTTGAGGTGTTCCCTGTGAACAATTTGTCATTTTGGAAATTTAAGAGTTTCATTCAATTGTGACTTCACCAGACCACTGAATACTTGTAGGGCTTTTCTTTCTAAGTGGTTTTCAACAAGAAAGCTTAAATACTTGAGTCTAAAAGAGTTCTTAATAGAATGGGTACAATATCTTCTAGTAAGAATTAGAACACAACCTGTCTCTTTCGAGTGAGAAAAATACTGCTCTAAGATTAGGTAGTGGTATACAATTTTCACTGACATCATATATTAGCATGTACAAAGAACACCAGTTAAAGTTTTATTACTAGGATACAGTAACCCAGAGACAGGAACTTGAATTACATAGAGATAGTGCACATCAGAACACTAGGAATAGTTTTTCTGCTAAGGAATGGGGGAGGGGTTACTGAGATATGTAACTAAGTAAAATTAATATAGCAAGTACAGAAGAATTTAGGCATATATTATATAATAGGCAGAAAGAACTCAGTGTTTTTAATTTTCACATGAGTTTGAAATATTGACTAGACAAAATCCCATTTCCTGCCTACTGAAGTTTCTTTGTTGTCAATACCACTGAAGTTCAGCTATCAAAAAGAGCACTTCTTTCTTCCTGATTATCACATCAGAGCAAGTAGGAGCTGACATAGTAGGGCTGGTTATCCATTTGAAGAGTTTGCCCCCAGCTGGGTTGCTTGCAATTTAATAGGATAGGTAGGGAAGCAATTAGAAAATAGTTGTTCCAACACCAGAGATACATCCTGGATCCAGCTGTGCTGTCGAAAAACATTTCCCATGCATGGCAATTAAAAAACGATTGGGAGCCTATTTCCAGTAAGTCACTGAAGAGGCACTTTAAAGAAGGTGGGCAGAATGTGGCTTAACTATGTCAAAGGGAAGCCACAGCTGCAGGAAGTGGAAACAAAGGGAAAAAAATCAAGATCAGTGTAAAACTCAAATCTCAAGAAAGTTTAATAAATATTGAAGAGTATGGGTATTACTGACCAAAAAAAAAAAAACTATATCCAAATTATTTCCACAGGAACATGCAAATCAGAAACACGCTGAGAGCTTATCTAACTTCATTTAGAATGGAAACCATCAAGAATACAAACAATAATAAATGCTGGCGAGGATGTGGGGAAATAGGAAGCCTTTTACACTGCTGGTGGGACTACTAACTAGTACAGCCACTATGGAGATCAGTGTGGAGGTTCCTCAGAAGACTGGGAATGGAACTACCATATGACCCAGCTGGTCATTTGGTGACTCACCATATGACCCACTCCTGGGTATCTTTCCAAAGGAATTGAAGTCAGAAAATTATAGTGATATATACATTTCCATGTTTCTAGCAGCACAATTCACAATAGCCAAATTATGGAACCAACCTAGGTTTCCCCCAACAGATGAATGTATTACAAAACTGTGATACATACACACAATAGAATTTTACTCAACTATCAAGAAGAACAAAACTATGTCATTTTCAGGAAAATGGATGGAACTAGAGAATATTATGCTGAGATCATCCAGTCTCAGAAAGTGAATGATTGTATGTTTTCTCTCATAAGGGAAAACTAGAGAGAAATTGGGTAATAAAAGGAGATCCAGATGAAGGAGGAGAGACTCTAGTGGAGCAATGGAGGGGGCTTTGGGGAAGAAGAAGGGGAGAGACATGATCAAAGTAACAGTTCAAATAATGCAATGTACATGTACAAAATTATTAATACCAATCTCAATGATATGTACGGGGAGGGGGGAGGACTGGGAGGGATCCAGAGGAAACTACACCAAGTGTTGTGTGCATGTATGTACCTATCGCTCTGTATCTTATTATGATGTATAATTACAATGCATCAATAAAGTATATGGAAAATATAACATGTTTTTAAGTAAAAAAAACAAAATAAATTACTTCCACATAATAATACTCACAAATATCTGAATGTTCACTGTTTCACTGTTTTCATTTGTGCTGAGAAAACAAGAGACAATATCCCCTTGTTTCTCATTCACCCATCCCCGTGCCTTGCTGAACTATTCACATCACTTGATCATATTTTGATCCTTTCTAAACACAGTGGGTTGGAATAATTGATGTGGTTCTGGTGTTTTGAGTGTTATTATTAGACTGTTTTCAAATTTCAAATCTCTATACACAATATATGCTACACGTGGATGGAGATCTTAGATAAATGATATTGAATCATACTAATTTTGTGGGGTATGTCTTTGAATTGGTAGAAAGTCTACAATACAGGGAAACTTTTAAAAGAGGAGAATGTCATTAAATTCAGATATTAAATTCTTTTTTTTTTTTTGCGGTACCGGGGATTGAACGCAGGGGCGTTCTACTTCCATACTACACCCCCGGCCCTATTTTTTATACTTTATTTTGAAACCGGGTCTCACGAAGTTGCGGAGGGCCTCACTAAGTAGAGAGAGAGAGAGAGAGAGAGAGAGAGAGAGAGAGAGAGACAGCTGAGGCTGGCCGCGAACCCGGATCCTCCGGTCTCCGCCTCCCAAAATACTGGGATTACAAGCGTGTGCCACCACGCCCGGCTCAGATATTAAATTCTTTATAGAAACACTAAGAAGATCCAATCTTTTAGATCAGACTGTGTGGCTGTAATGAAGGACTTAATGTTTCAGTGGTATAAGAAAATTGGCATTTATTTTTCCCTTCTTATAATGGTCTATTAAATGTCCCTGGCTTGCCACTCAGCTTTGTTCAATAGGCTTATTTAAGGTTACAGACTTGGTCAGGTAAATTTGGTATTCCTCAGGATCTGAGAGTCTTATAATTGAAGAAAGAAAAACAGACAAAATGCACACACATACTTCATAAAGGCATCCTTGCTACTCAGGAACCCTTGTGAGAATTAGTCAGGTAGCTATAGCTGAAGGCGATGTGAGGTGGTGGTGCTGGGAAATGTTGTCCCTGGCTGGGTGTCCACCTACCAACCAGGATTCACACTAGGGAGGATGGAACGTGAATTTTGGTGGAATAGAAGGAACCAAAGACTTCCTACTTTTCAGTTCTATCTGCCACAGGTAGTGTAACAAAGATATTGAATGAAAAATTTATGATCACAAACTTCTGGGGTATGGGAGTATAAGCAACATGGGTTCTGAATTAGTCACAGTTTTAAGAACACTTTATGATAAATTATGTGACAAAAGAAACCCCAAAGTAACCTTTATTTTGATTTTCGCTATCTTATTGACAAGTTCCACAAAACAAGAAATAACAACAAACACATTAAAACTGCCAGTAACAATGATAAATTAGAAACTGTGCTGACTCATAAAATTCATTCTAACACCAATTTTGCAATCAAAGTGTGTGACTTTGGGCACGTCACTCCATATTTCTTACTTTACTGTTATATTTAACACATACAGAGGAGCTAAACTGGTTCACATCTAAATCTCCATTCACATAAATTTTTGAGAGTTTCTATTTTTGAATTTAGGAGAATGAATTTTCATCAATATAAACATTCATTTGAATTGTTATTGAGTCTTTCAGTGTAAAAGATCCTGTGAGATTCATACATAACAAATCTAAGATTTATTATGTGCCAGCTTTCCTTCAAAATGCTTTATTCATGTTTACTTTTATTTCTCACTAGCCCTACGTGTGGGCTATATCATCCACGTGCTATATCTCCATTTACACACATTTGTGTATGATGTATGAGCATTTCAATATGCATATGCATACATGTATGATCTATGCTGACAGTTTGGAGACACTATATTCTGTTCTCTGAAGATAGATTGACAAATTGCAACTGTGGTCTAACAAGTCAAGATAACCTTAGTCATCATGGGAAAGATCTTTAGATGTAAAACTCACACAACATTCTGCCAGATATAAAGTCACAATGGCAGTGAAGTGCCATTGATAAGTTTAGTACAAAACATTAAGTTATTTTATATAGAGTAGGTAGGTGGAAAAATTTTAAAGTAGGGCACGTTATTTCATTAGAAGTGAAAATGAGGCATATATATAACATATTTATTAAAATTTGTCATTCTGAACTGGATATGTGATATGATTAGAGTCACTAAAATTATGGAAGCATTATTTGGGTTAAAAAAAGATATATGTACATCCAGCTCTAATTTCTAGACATAGAATTTGACATAGGTCAAATTTACTTTCCCATGGGTGGTTCAAAACTATATCTACATAAAAGCTAAATAGCATATAAAAGTATATATGAATGTCCAATGCATACTTAATTTTAGGGATATATTAGAAATATTTTATTTAATACAACATGAAATTTATTAATATATAATTCATTCAAAATATAATCAGAAAACATTGTGAATGTTCAGGTCCTTGAGTTGTATAACAGTACGCTAAAATGAGTCCCAAACTTTATTTATTTATTTATTTATTTATTTATTTATTTATTTATTTTTTTTTTTTTTGCGGTACCAGGGATTGAACCCAGGGGTGTTCTACCTCCGCGCTACACACCCGGCCCTATTTTTTATACTTTATTTTGAAACCGGGTCTCACGAAGTTGTGGAGGGCCTCACTAAGTAGAGAGAGAGACAGACAGA
>PVJS01030774.1:0-23861 GCA_004027185.1 Glis glis | reverse complement strand
GCCAGCCTCAGCTCTGTCTCTCTCTTTCTCTCCCTGTCTCTCTGTCTCTCTCTCTCTCTCTACTTAGTGAGGCCCTCCGCAACTTCGTGAGACCTGGTTTCAAAATAAAGTATAAAAAATAGGGCCGGGGGTGTAGTTCGGAGGTAGAACCCCTCTGGGTTCAATCCCCGGTACCGCAAAAAAAAAAAAAAAAAGAACAAAAAATAGGGCTGGGGGTGGAGCTCGGAGGTAGAATGCTGCTGGGTTCAATCCCCAGTACTGCCAAAAAAAAAAAAAAATCATGAACTCATATTGATATTTTCAATTCAGATTTAAGGTTTTTAGCTGGGTGTAGTGGTATACACCTGTAATCCCAGTACATGGGAGGCTAAGACAGGATCCCAAGTTTGAGGACAGCCTCAGCAACATAGTGAGACGCTCTACAACCTAGCAAGACCCTGTTCCAAAACAAGAAATAAAAAGGAAAGGGCTGGGGTGAAGCCCGGAGGTAGAATGCCCTTGGGTTAAATTCTCAGCACACTCCCCACACAATTAACTTTATATTTTCATCTTATCTCTAACAATGATAATCGTGGTTTCTAATAACAATAATATATAAAAGATACATTCAGAGAAGTCTGTCTGACTTTAATTCTGTCATTTCTTCCTTTCCCTCATATTAATACTTTATATTTGTTTTATCATTCATTTCTTTTTTTTTTTTTTTTTGCGGTACCAGGGATTGACCCCAGGGGCGTTCTACCTCCGCGCTACACCCCCGGCCCTATTTTTTATCCTTTATTTTGAAACCGGATCTCACGAAGTTGCGGAGGGCCTCACTAAGTAGCTGAGGCTGGCCATGGATCCAGATCCTCTGGTCTCCGCCTCCCAAGTACTGGGATTACAAGCGTGCGTCGCTACACCTGGCCAGTTATTTCTTTTTAAAATGTGAGCAGACACACATATATATACATATTTTTTCTTTTTTTTCATGGTACTGGTGATTGAACCCACAGGTGCTTTATCTCTGAGCTACATCCCCACATACCACCAGCCCTTGTGTGTGTGTCTGTATTAGTTACTGGGGATTGAACCCAGGGGCATTCTACCTCTGAGCTATACTCCCAGCCCTATTTTATTCTTTTATTTTGAAACAGGGTCTCACTAAGTTGTGAAGGACCTCACTAAGTTGCTAAGGCTGGCCATGAACCTGCAATCCTCCTGTCTCAGCCTCCCAAGTACTAGGATTACAAGCGTGCACCACCATTCCTGGCTCCTATTTTATTTTTTATTTGGAAACAGGATCTCACTAAGTTGCCGACAGCCTTGCTAAGTTGCTGAGGATGGCCGCAAACCTGCAATTCTCCTGTCTCAGCCTTCCAAAAACTAGGATTACAGGCGTGCACTGTCATGCCTGGCTCCTGTTTCTATTTTATTTTCAAACAGGGTCTCACTAAGTTGCTGAGGCATATATTCTTAATTTCTTTTTCTTACAAAAACCATTGTATTAAAATATTTTTCTGAACCTTGCTTATGTATATTATTATGGATATTTTCAAAATATGGGAGATCAAGGGCATCTTTGCTTTTTGAGTTATAATGCATAATTGAGAATTACATATTATTGCTTACATGTTTAGAATTTTATCTTTGATCTAACCATTTAAGACAAACGCACTTGTCAGGAATTTGTTAGATCACTTAAATAGAAACAATTATCGTGATTCCAAGGTTTATTATTTTATGGGTCTACTTTTAAACCATGCATTTTTTTTGTCTTTTAAAATTTTTACAGATAGAAGATCCAGGTTGCTTCTGGGTTATTATAAAAGGATGCAGTCCCTTTTTAGATCATGAAATTGACTATCAAAAACTAAATAGTGACATGAATGACTTCTATAACAGTATGTGTCAAGATATAGAAATAAAACCATTAATATTGGAAGAAGGACAGGTATGTATCTAAATGTGCTTCAATCACTATGTCTTAAAACGCTACTTGAAATGTAAAATATTTTGGCACTTAAGGTGATGGAATCTTTTGGGCTATGTAAGTTGCTTGTAATCATTGCCTGATGTTAGGATTTTTAGGCTGTACAAAATTCAGGCTAGTTATGGAAAAGGGATGGTTGTTGTGCAAGGTTCGTGTGGGGCAGTAGGGAAATGACATGTCATCTAACTCCAGGCATACTCCTGGGGCCGGGAGCCAGAAGATTCTTCTAGATCCAGGGCAGGTGTAGAGATTATACCAGAGCATAGGGCGTTTTCAGTCTACAGCCGACACCTCCTTTTTGGTTGCTTATGACTTTGGCCAACGCATGCTTCTTTATTTTTCTTACTCCACATCACTGTCCATTGTCCACTGTCTGATTCTTTTGACAGGTCAGCATTTTTCAAAAGTTGGAATTTTTGTAGTCATGTGATGGGGAAAATTTTTAAGTTCTTTGAAAAAAACTAGAAAATATTTTAATTCTTTTCTCCCCCAAATCATCAGTAACGTATTTTTTTTTTTCCATACCATTGGCTCATTGAAGAAATAAAATATTTCCTCTAAAATATTTTATACTTTGAATGGCTTCATGGCTTTCTCCTGGTGGTGGGCTAACTTTTCCCTCTGTATTTTCTTTTTTTTTCTTTTCTTTTTCTTTCTTTTTGTGGTGCTAGGGATCAAACCCAGGGCCTTGCACATTCTAGGCAAGTGCTCTACCACTGAGCCACATCCCCAACCCCTCCTCTATATTTTCTATATTCCTTCTGTATTCTTATTCTTTCTATATTCCTTCTGTGGACTGATAGTTAAGCACAGTTATATATACTGCTCTGGCTAGATTGGGGTCACTTTTAAAATGTTTTTCTGAGAATGTGTGGTGAGCTTTATGTTCTTTGATTGACAGACAGTATTGCTGTGGGTGGTGCTAAGAGTCAGAAGATGACGGCCTGACCCTAACCCTGATCCCTCCCTCTGGCCTTGCCTGTCAGTATTCCACGTGATGGTTTGTCCATTCAGTAGTGACCACTGCTGTGAATTAGCTTTCATTCATGCTCAGACACAGTGATGTCTCTCCTTCTTTCTGCACTTGTGAGCTGGAATCGAGTGTAGAACTTTCCCTCATTTAGTAAGACTGGTTCATTACCCTGAAATGTAATATGGTTTATACCATAAAGAAGAAAATTGCTAGCCGGGCGTGGTGGCACACGCTTGCAATCCCAGTACTTGGGAGGCTAAGATAGGAGGATCGCGGGTTTGCGGCCAGCCTCAGCTACTTAGTGAGGTCCTCTGCAACTTACTGAGACCCTGTTTCAAAATAAAGAATAAAAAATAGGGCTGGGGGTATAGCTCGGAGGTAGAATGCCCCTGGGTTGTTCAATCCCCAGTACCAAAACATTTTCTTTTTTCTTTTAATTTTTCCTTAGATACGGAGTCAGAATGATTTTTGCAGTAGTCCCCTTTACCTGCAAGACTCTCAGTGGATGCCTGAACTCTATACATGCTGTATTTTTTCCTTTTAAGTTCATACTTACTTTAAAGTTTATAGATTAGGCACAGTAAGAGAGTAACAAGAACAATAATAAAATAGAAAAATTGTAACAATATACTTGAATAAAAGTTTGTACCTTGGGGCCATTGTTAAGTAAAATAAGAGTTATTTAAACACAAGCACCTGCAGTACTGTGACAGCTGATCTGTTAATTGAGATGGCCGCTGAGTGAAGGACAGATAGAGTATGTAGTGTAGATATGCTACACAAAGGGACAATTCATATTGTTTTTCTTTTCAGTCCTGGGGATTGAGCCCAGGAGCACTCTACCTCTGAGATACATCCCGAGCCCTTTTTATTTTTTGTTTTGAGACAGGGTCTTGCTAAGTTTTCAAGGCTGGCCTTGAACTTGTGATGCTAGGAGTATCATAGGCATGCACCACCGTGTCCAGCAGGTTCTGGGTTTGATAGAGAAAGATGGTGTGAGATTTTGTCACACTATTCAGAACAGAGCACAGTTGAAAACTTGTGAATTTCCATTAATATTTTCAGACTGAAGTTAACTGCGGGTAACTGAAACTGTGGATAAGGGGGGCTACTGTAGTAAGAAAAACAGTGGAGCCGGGCATGGTGGCACACGCCTGAAATCTTAATACTTGGGAGGCTGAGATGGGAGGATCATAGGTTTGAGGCCAGCCTCAGCAATATGGCAAGACTGTCAGTAAGCTGTGTTCTTTCTGAAGTTCTTTTTTCTGGCAGGCAGTGTTTAGCTCAATCAAGTCTAGCCTCTGGCATCTCAGTCATCTTCTGTAAGATAAAATATATGTGGAGATGGTTTTGAGAAGACCTTTAAGTTCTCTCATTATGAGACTATAGAGATTTTTTTTTTTTTTTGGCGGTACCTGGGATTGAACGCAGGGGCGTTCTACCTCCGCACTACACCCCTGGCCCTATTTTTTATACTTTATTTTGAAACCGGGTCTCACGAAGTTGCGGAGGGCCTCACTAAGGAGAGAGAGAGAGAGACAGGGAGAGAGAGAGCAAGAGCTGAGGCTGGCCGCGAACCCGGATCTTCCGGTCTCCGCCTCCCAAAGTACTGGGATTACAAGCGTGTGCCACCACGCCTGGCAAGACTAGAGATTTTTAACACAGAACTTACAAAACCTTCCTTTTAGCCAGATGAGGTGGTGCACGCCTGTAATCCCAGTACTTGGGAGGCTGAAACAGGAGAATGTAGGTTCGTGGCCAGCCTCAGTTACTTAGTGAGGCCCTCTGCAACTTAGTGAGACCCAGTTTCAAAATAAAGAATAAAAAATAGGGCTGGGGGTGGAGCTCGGAGGTAGAATGCCCTTGGGTTCAATCCCCAGTAACACACGCACACACGCACACACACACACACACCAAAAAAAAAAAACTTTTTTATTTTGTAGGTTTGTGTGGTTTACTGTCAGGAGCTGAAGTGCTGGTGCAGGGCCGTTATTAAGTCAATCATATCTTCAGCAGACCACTACCTGGCTGAGTGTTTCCTTGTGGATTTTGCCAAGTACATCCCAGTAAAATCTAAAAAGTATGTATGTATTTATTTTGCATTAACACTCTTTCAGGAGAAAAATGTCATTTTAAAGGAATTAGGCGATAGTGGTCATTACCTTTTGAGACAAGACAAAACTGGTATTGTCCAGCTTCCAGAAGGGAAAATTTGCAAGTTGTCATTCTGCAGGAAGCAGAATCATCCACTGGTAAGAAGCGCAGGTGAGGAGCTGAGGGCAGCTCGGGCCCTGCCCCGCCTTCCTTCCTGCAAAGGGCAAGCTGCCTTGCCCTTCTCTCCACAGCTCCGGGCGTCTTTGCCAGCTGTTCTGCTCTGGAGCAAGGTTGCTAAGGGGTATGCCTGCAAAGACACTCCCAGGAGGTAGAGAGAAACTTCTCGTCTCCTCAGAGGGGAGGTTGACCCAGCCTCAGGTTGCAGAGAGCAGGATGTGTAGTTAAGTGTGTATTCCTGCTTGTCCTGCTTATCCAAGTGAGGATGTGGCCATCGCATAAAAGAGGGAGACCCTTATGGCAACCAGGCAGCTGTCACCGATTCTGGGATCACCTGTCACAGTTCATCAGAAAACACTAGCAGTGCCAGGCGTGGTGGCGCACGCTTGTAATCCCAGTACTTTGGGAGGCGGAGACCGGAGGATCCGGGTTCGCGGCCAGCCTCAGCTCTCTCGCTCGCTCTCTCTCTCTCCCCCCCTGTCTCTGTCTCTCCTTAGTGAGGCCCTCCGCAACTTCGTGAGACCCGGTTTCAAAATAAAGTATAAAAAATAGGGCCGGGGGGGTAGCGCGGAGGTAGAACGCCCCTGCGTTCAATCCCCGGTACCGCAAAAAAAAAAAAAAAAGAAAAGAAAACACTAGCAACAAGCCAGTCTTGGTGTTTGTGGTAATTTTTTCTAGTGTCCTTCCTAGAGTAAGAGGTCATCAGTTTGAGAAATAAATATGAAGACCCTTCTTCCACGGAAGGAGAAGCAATTCTAGCACTTGAGTGGCAGTGAGCGGGCTCTATTGACTAGAAGGATTTCGTGGCACAGAGGACTTGTCAGACATTGAGAATTTATGGAGACTAAGGAAAAGTAGTTCCCATTCCAGCTTGTGACTTGGAATCTTTTTAACCATAATTGGTATAAAGATGACCATTGTGTTTAACTGTTGGGAACTTTTCTTTTTGTATTTGGTGTTTACCTTTAGTTTGGGGCAAGAGAATCACTTGATGAAACAGAGTTGGAGAAGGCAGCGCAGCCACCTTTTCCTAACCTGAGACAAAAGACGGTGACACTGCTCACACAGAGCACAGTGAGGGTCCAGAGAAGAGAAGCAGCTTTTGTTGAAATAATATGTTAGCCGGGCGCGGTGGCGCACGCTTGTAATCCCAGCACTTGGGAGGCTGAGACCGGAGGATCCGGGTTCGCGGCCAGCCTCAGCTACTTAGTGAGGCCCTCCGCAACTTAGTGAGACCCTGTTTCAAAATAAAGGATAAAAAATAGGGCCAGGGGTGTAGCTCGGAGGTAGAATGCCCCTGGGTTCAATCCCTGGTATAGCCAAAAATAAAAAAAGAAATATTATGTTAAAGGGGTCTGTTGTTTGCCTAAAGAGGAATGAGATAAAAATGCTGAACTTATTATTTTTTTTTTGAGGTACCGGGGATTGAACCCAGGGGCATTCTACCTCTGAGCTACACCTCCAGCCCTATTTTTTATTCTTTATTTTGAAACAGGATCTCACTAAGTTGCGGAGGGCCTCACTAAGTAGCTGAGGCTGGCTGTGAACCCGGATCCTCCGGTCTCAGCCTCCTAAGTACTGGGATTACAAGCGTGCGCCACCACGCCCGGCTACTTATTTTGTGTGTGTGTGGTACTGGGGTTTGAACCCAGGGGTGTTCTACCTCTGAGTTACACCCCCAGCTCTATTTTGTTATTTTGAAACAGGTCTCACTAAGTTGCTGAGGGGCCAGCTAGATGCTGACAGTCTCCAAAGTACTAGGATGACAGGTGTGCACCACTGGGCCTGCGTGTGGTATTTTTTTTTCCTTTCTTTTTGGTACTAGGAATGGAAAACAGGGACATTCTACCTCCAAGCTACACTTTCAGCCATTTCTGTGTTTCATTTTGAAACAGGGTTTCACTAAGGTGCTGAGAGTCTTGCTAAGTTGCTGAGGCTGGCCATGAACCTGAGATCTTCCTGTCTCAGCCTCCCAAGTACTGTGATTACAGGCGTGTGCCACCACACCCGGCTTCTTTTTCTTTTTTGGCAGTGCTGGGCATGGGACCAAGAGCCTTATGCATGCTGGGCAAGAGAGCTCTATCCCTGAATTATACCAGCAGCCCGTTGTTGAACTTACTATTTATCAAATCTTTAGCTCTTTTGTGCAAAGTTGGTAAATACTAAGGACCGGGCGTGGTGGCGCACGCTTGTAATCCCAGTACTTTGGGAGGCGGAGACCGGAGGATCCGGGTTCGCGGCCAGCCTCAGCTCTCTCTCTCTGTCTCTCTCTCTGTCTCTCCTCTCTACTTAGTGAGGCCCTCCGCAACTTCGTGAGACCCGGTTTCAAAATAAAGTATAAAAAATAGGGCCGGGGGTGTAGCGCGGAGGTAGAACGCCCCTGGGTTCGATCCCTGGTACCGCAAAAAAATAAATAAATAAATAAAAGTTGGCAAATACTGATTATTAAAACATTCATTTTTTTGCAGAAACTTTCATGTAATTCTGGTCATATATTGAAATTGATATTTAAAAATACTAAATAGAATTTTCTCCACAGATTTTTTCCATTATTACCCAGTGTTTCTTAACCTTGGGAGCTTCATTAGTCTTTCTAAAGTCTTGTCCCTGTGCCATGAAATTTTAATACCACAGATATACAGACCATCTCTTCATGTACTATATCTATATCTATGCTTTATACACAGAAAGTAAGGTGGGCTTTTTTTTCACTCCTCAATGAAAAGATTTTGCCCCCTTGGTATCTATATTAGAAACAGAATTATTTTCCATGTGTTTTGTTACACATTAAGTATATAAATTGTGTAGGCATACTTTGAAAGAATATGTTATGCACAATTTTTGTTTGTAATGGAACTATCTCTGGTTTGCTTTTAAGCATCCGAGTTGCAGTAGAGTCTTTTCTGAAGCTTCCTTATAGAGCCAAAAAATTCAGACTGTATTGCACGAAACCTGTTACGTTACATATTGACTTCTGTGAAGACAATGCTGAGATTGTGTAAGTAGAGCTTCGTCAATAGGTTGAATCAGTTGAGAAGCCTTAAGTCGAGTGCAGGAGGTTTATTTGAAATCATTCTTCTGTTGGATTGCTGAGCAGTTGCACAGGCCTCTGTTGTGTAGGAGTCGGCTTTGGAGTGTCTCACCCCTGGCCCTGCACAGCAGCCGATGGGCAGCTCCGTCTCCAGAGGCGGTGGGTGGGGGAGGGACTGGATGAGGCCTGAGCTCTGTGCCCTGTGCCTTTTAAAAACGTATAAAAATAGTAAGTTAACAGTAAAGAAAATCATAAATCACATGATCATGGATCATTAAAAGAGAAGTTTATTAGCTGAGTTCTGTGGTCCATATGTGTAGTCCCAGCTGCTTGGGAGACTGAGGCAGGAAGATCTCTTAAGCCCAGGAATTCAGGGCCAGCCTGGGCAGCATAGTGAGACCCTGTCTCAAACATAAAATAAAGTTTATTTATTTATTTGCAGAGCTAGGGATTGAACTGGGCATTCTACCTCTGAGCTACACCCCCAGCCCTATTTTTAAATTCTTTTTTATATTGAAACACGTCTCACTAAGTTGTGGAGGCCTCACTAAGTAGCTGAGGCTGGCTGCGAACCTCATGTCTCAGCCCCCAAGTACTGGGATTACAAGCGTGTGCCACCATGCCCATCTTAAAATAAAGTTTATTCCTCTCCACGTGGCGTCCCTCCTAGGTGACCCTGTGGTCTGTTAAGGCTCTGAACTTCCAAACTTTTGCCAGTGCTTTTAGACGCATTTTATCTGCATGGAACTTCTAATGAAAATTAAAACATACTGTCTTATTGCAAAATTAACTTTTTTTTTTTTTGTTACTGGGGATTGAACCCAGGGGCATTCTACCTCCAAGCTGCACCACTAGCCTTTTCTTATTTTTTTTTTTTATTTTTTGAAATGGTCTTGCTAGGTGTTGAGGCTGGCTTCAAACCTCTTATCTCAGCCTCCCAAGTACTAGGATTATAGATGTGTGCCATTGTGCCCGGCTGCACATTTTTTTTTTTTTTTGCGGTACTGGGGATTGAACCCAGGGGTGTTCTACCTCCCAGCTACACCCCCAGGCCTATTTTATTCTTTATTTTGAAACAGGGTCTCGCTAGGTTGAGGAATGCCTCACAAGTTGCTGAGACTGGCTGTGAACCTGCGATCCTCCTGTGTCAGCCTTCCAAGTACTGGATTTACAAGCGTGCACCACCACTCTCGGCTTCAAAGCATTTCTTAAAAAAGGATGGGCATGGTGGCACATACCTGTAATCTCAGAACTTGGGAGGCTGAGATGGGAGGATTGCAGGTTTGAGGACAGCCTCAGTGACTTAGCGAGACTCAGCCACCTAGTGAGACCCTGTTTCAAAACAAAAAATAAAATAGGGCTGTGGGTGTAGCTCAGAGGTAGAATAATGCCCCTGGGTTGAATTCCTAGTATCCCCACACATACACACATAGGCAGTAAAATAAGACATTGGTTCTAAAATTTTGCTACAGACAATATTACTAATAAGTTTCCTGAAAACAAAATACAGCCAGGCGCAGTGTCACATACCTGTAATCCCAGCTACTCAGGAGGGTTAGGCAGGAAGATCACAAGTTCAAGGCCAGCATCAGCAGTTTGGAGAGACCCTGTCTCAAAATAAAAAAGGACTGGGGGTGTAGCTCAGTGGTAGGTCACTAGCTTCCTGTTATCTGTATCTTATCTAGTGTATGGTTTACTAAATAGTGTTAGTATACTATCCTTAGATTTTTATTTACTGAAGTTGCATCTGTTTACTGTTCCAGACCTGCTAAAAAGTGGGATAGCGCAGCAATCCAGTACTTCCAGAACATTCTAAAAGGTAAGGCTAATACGTCGTGTTTGCCGCAGCCTGCTTTCAACTATCGCTTGCCATCTGTCAGCAGGGGGGTCTGAGATGTGCCTGCTAAGCTGTCGGGCCTGCCTTCCTCACGTGTTTTCTACATGTTACCTGGAGCTTCTTCCTTATCAGCATCACAAGTGACTGCACCCCTGAAACTTCGTGGGTGGATAAGGATGCTAACAATCCTTATGAGCAGCTGGAACTAGAAAGGGGCTGTCTAGACAGAGCCCTACTCAGTGATAATCCCTGCTTCTTAGTTTGCTTGAAGGCTACAATGCTGCAGAATACATTGATGGGCATCTTGTTGGACTAACAATTGATAAAAAGCCTACCATTTTTAGTGAGCAAAGAATATTGTGTAATAATCATCATTGCTGATTTAGGATGTATACAATGTTTTTACCTACTCAGTGTGCTTCCTTTATGTCAGAGACATACACTGTTCTGTGGCAGGTGTCCTGACAGCTGACCGTCAGGAGCCGGTGCCGTGGGTGCGGAATGCCCGGGTGCTGTCTGGTACTATTTGGGTGCTGTGGTGCGGAATGCCCGGGTGCTGTCTGGTACTAGTTGGGTGCCGTGGGTGCGGAATGCCTGGGTGCTGTCTGGTACTAGTTGGGTGCCGTGGGTGCAGAATGCCCGGGTGCTGTCTGGTACTAGTTGGGTGCTGGCTGCTCCTTTGCTGTCCCATTGTCTGGGTAAAGGAGAAGCCAGATACTTTTTTTTTTTTTTTTTTGCGGTACCGGGGATTGAACCCAGGGGCGTTCTACCTCCGCGCTACGCCCCTGGCCCTATTTTTTTATACTTTATTTTGAAACCGGGTCTCACAAAGTTGCGGAGGGCCTCACTAAGGAGAGAGAGAGAGAGAGAGAGAGCGAGCTGAGGCTGGCTGCGAACCCGGATCCTCTGGTCTCTGCCTTCCAAAGTACTGGGATTACAAGCGTGTGCCACCACGCCCGGCTGAAGCCGGATACTTTGACCCTGGGAGAATGGGAGGTTGGGGAGAGTCACTGGGTTTGGAGTTTGGACCTTTGTGCTGGGAAATGGGAATGTGGGTTTGGAGGAGGCAGACCCCCAGGGCTAAATTGTGCCCACCACCTCCTGTGTATGCAGCTGTGGACAAGTTACTTAACTTTCTCTGAGTCTGGTCTCCTCACCTGTAAAGTAATAATAACAGTACTTACCTCAGAAGGTTCTGGTAGAAATTAAATCAGGTGTATAAAGGTATCCATAAGCCAGGCGTGGTAGCGCACACCTGTAATTTCAGTACTTGGGAGACTGAGATGGATCATACTCCCAAGTATGAAACTTGGGAGGATCACAGGTTCAAGGCCAGCCTCAGCAATGTAGCAAGACTCTTAGCAACCTAGCGAGACCCTGTTTCAAAACAAAATTCTAAAAAAGGGGTGGGGGCGTAGCTCAGAGGTAGAACGTCCTTGAGTTCACACCCCACTACCACACACACACACACACACACACACACACACACCCCAGGATTGGGGGGTATAGCTCAGAGAGAGGTAAAATGTCCTTGAGTTCACACCCCACTAACACACACACACGCTCGCACACGCGTACACACACACGCACGCACGCACACACACCAGGACTAGGGGTGTAGCTCAGAGAGAGGTAGAACGTCCCTGAGTTCACACCCCAGTACCACACACACCCAGTATCCACACATGGAGCTGCTGTTTGGATTCTTTAGTCTCCAATAGAGAAGCCAGGAAGTCTAGTGTGTGGGGTATGTGGAAGGGAGAAAGGGTGCTCAGACGAAAGATTGGGACTGGAAATTTGGACTGCATCTCTGAGGAGGTATAAGGTGGCAGGAGGGTTCTGCTGATGGGGATAGAGGATTTGTGGCTCACTCCTGCCAGCCTTTCCCATGGCCCGCTTGCTGCCCCCCCCCCCGCCTTCTGCTGTAGGAGCCGCCCTGCTGGAGGAAGCCACCGGCTGTCACACCCTGGGTACTCAGGTGCTGAGCAGAGACTACCAGGTGGGATGTGGTCACGATTGCTTCGAGCGCACTGTCAGCTCATTTGTGCTTTCATTTATGTCATTTAGCAACTACCCAGGTGGAAGCCAAATTATGTGCTCTGGAAGGAGAGACTTTTGAGGTTTACCTTTATGTAACAATGAAAAATGAAAAAGTAAGTGAAAGATTTGTATTTTCAAAATATTTTATCATTATTTAAATTTTGACTTTAATAAATGAATAAGCACCAAGGAAAACTAATTGCCACAGCATAGAAGCTATCTAAATGTTTCAGGGTCTGGTTTACATTAGAAGCTAACCAGAGCTGTGTCTCCTCCTTTCGATTATTTTTTTTTATGTTTTTATTGGTGCATTGTAGTCTCACATCACAATGAGTATCAGTTTGGTGTTAACATACATGCACACAGCTCTTGGTGTCCCTTCTTTCGATTATTTTTAAATATTATGTTAAGCCGGGCGTGGTGGCGCACGCTTGTAATCCCAGTACTCAGGAGGCTGAGACAGGAGGATTGCAGGTTCGCGGCCAGCCTCAGCTACTTAGTGAGGCCCTCTGCAACTTCGTGAGACCCTGTTTCAAAATAAAGGATAAAAATAGGGCTGGGGGTATAGCTTGGAGGTAGAATGCCCCTGGGTTCAATCCCTGGTACCACAAAAAAAAAAATTATGTTAGCATTTTATCAGGACAGTGTCTCATTTAGAAACAGACAAGAAGTGATTACTGAGGTAATGAGTATGAAATGTTTTCTTGCAAGGACATAGTTTTTATAGACACTCCTTTGCTGTGGGTCACTACTTTGCACAGATTTTGGCATTGTATGTAATGTGTGCTCATTGTTAAGAATTCACATACCATGAGTATAGAAAGAAAGTAAACGTGACGTGTGAGGACAGGGCCCTCCCTGCCCAGGTATTCGCTGCTACAGTTTGGCTGGCAGCCTTTTCCGAAAGACACCACAAGGTGCAGATCTGCCCCTTGGGACGTGGACACAGAACACAGAGCTAGGGCTGCCCAGAACCCACAGAGAGCCACTAACCCAGGGAATGTTGGGTTGTTGCTGTTCTGCGGACTGAACCCATAGCCCCACACATGCTAAGTGCGTGCATGTGCACATGCACACACACGTTGTACCACTGAGCTGTACTCCACCCCCCACCTAGGATCATCATGATAATAATTACTTTTTAGTGTGTGTGGTGCTGGGGATTGAACCCAGGGGTGTTCTGCCTCCAAGCTATACCCCCAGCCTTGTTTTAATTTTAATATTTATTATTTACTTCGGTACTAGGGATTGAACCCAGGGATATTCTACCTCCAAGCTACACCCCCAGCCCTATTTTTTATTCTTTTTATTTTTGAAACAGGGTCTCGCTAAGTTGTGGAGGGCCTCACTAAGTAGCTGAGGCTGGCCATGAACCTGTGAGCCTCCTGTCTCAGCCTCCCAAGTACTGGATTACAAGTGTGCACCACCATGCCCAGCTAATTTTTATTTTTATTTTGAAACAGGGTATCACTAGGTTGCAGAGGGCCTCCCTAAGTTGCTGAGCAACCTGTGATCCTCTTAAATATTGGGATTACAGACATGCACCACCATGACCAGCAATATTCTTCATCATCAGTATTATTATTATTATTATTTTATTTGATTCTGGGGATTGAACCCAAGAGCATTCTACCTCCAAGCTATACTCTCAGCCCTATTTTATTTTTATTTTGAAACAAGTTCTCACTAGGTTGATGAGACTCTCACTACTTGCTGAGGCTGTCTTCAAACCTGTGATCCTCCTGTCTCAGCTTCCAAGTACTAGGATTACAGGCGTGTGCCACCAGGCCTGGCTTATTTTTTATTTTGAAACGGTCTCACTAAATTGCTGAGGCTGGCCAAGTCCTCTCCAGCTCCCAAGAGGGAGCACAAGAATATGTCCTGGGCTCTTTTTTTTTTTTGTGGTACCAGGGATTGAACCCAGGGGCGTTCTACCTCCGAGCTACACCCCCAGCCCTATTTTATATTCTTTATTTTGGAACAGGGTCTCACTAAGTTGCGGAGGGCCTCACTAAGTAGCTGAGGCTGGCTGCAAAGCCGGATCCTCCTGTCTCAGCCTCCCAAGTACTGGGATTACAAGCGTGCGCCACCATGCCTGGCTCCTGGGCTCTTTTTTGACCTGGCTTCTTTCATTCAGCAAAATTACTTAAGAAACCTCTTATTGTCAAGAACTCTCCCTTATGTGAATATATTACAGTATATTCATCCATATTCTTGTTGATGGACACTTGAGTTGTGGACAGTTTGGGCTATGATATTGTAGGTATTAAGAAATTGTTTTCTAAAGTCATTGATCATTTTACATTCGCATCAACAATGTATGAGACTTCTAGTTTCTTCACGCCCTCTTGAACACTTACTGTTATTCTGTTAGGCTACATGGAGTAGTATCTTGTGAATTAAATTTAGATTTGCAATGACTAATCATGCTTTCCTATGCTTATTTGCAATTCATATGACTTCTTCTATTTTTGGTACTGAAGATTGAACCCAGGGGCATTCTACCTCCAAGCTACATCCCCAGCCCTATTTTTATTCTTTATTTTTGAAACAGGGTCTCACTAAGTTGCGGAGGGCCTCACTAAGTAGCTGAGGCTGGCTGCGAACCCAGCCGGGCGTGGTGGCAGACACTTGTAATCCCAGTACTTGGGAGGCTGAGATAGGAGGATCACAGGTTAGAGGACAGCCTCAGCAAGTATATACATACATAAACAAATAAAAAGGGGCTAGGGGGGTAACATGGAGGTAGAATGCCCCTGGGTTCAATCCTCAGTCATGTGCACACACACGATGCTTCTTGTATTTCATACAGATCCTTGCTGTTATTAGGAGAGTTGATAAGAAATATTTAATTTACTGTTACTAGAGCAGAAGTCAAGAAATCAATCAAATTATGTTCTATAAAAGTTTTTTTGAAGATTGAAATTTGGGGTGACGTTTGGAATATCTTCTTTACGGTCAGTCGACTACACTTGTTTCATTATCCATGAAATGTTTAAACTTTTCCAGGTTTGTGTTAATGACGATCTAGTTGCAAAGAACTTCGCTCGCTATGCGTCACCCACAGAGAATGAAAATGTTGATTCTTTAGAGAAACCAAGATTGAGTATAAAGTCAACCACCTTGTCCAGTAAACTCAACCCAGCACTGACCCTCTGGCCAATGCTTTTGCAAAGAAAAGATTTCCAAGGAATGAAAAGTGAGTGGATCTTCACTGATATGTTTCATTTTTATTTTTATTTTTTTTTATTTATTTTTTTTTTTTTTGCAGTACCAGGGATTGAACGCAGGGGCGTTCTACCTCCACGCTACACCCCCGGCCCTATTTTTTTATGATTTATTTTGAAACCGGGTCTCACGAAGTTGTGGAGGGCCTAAGTAGAGAGAGAGAAACAGGGAGAGAAAGAGAGAGAGAGAGAGAGAGAGAGGGAGAGAGAGAGAGAGCTGAGGCTGGCCTCGAACCCGGATCCTCTGGTCTCTGCCTCCCAAAGTACTGGGATTACAAGCGTGCACCACCACGCCCGGCTTGATATGTTTCCTTTCAATTGACTTATTTATAGTCTTTGTGCGTTGAAAGGAGTTGTTGTACCACCTTTTCCCGGAATGGAGACTGTAGACTTAGACTCTGTTTAAGAACTAAAGTTTAGTTCTGAGAAGCCCATGACAGATTCTGTGGTGCTAAAATTGTTAGTTTTTGTGAAAGCAGGAAAAAACGACTCTCAATTTCTTATTTGCTTTTTTGTGTGTGATACTGGGGATTGAACCCAGGGGCATTCTACCTCTGAGCCACACCCCCCAGCCCTATTTTATTTTTATTTATGTATGTATTTTTTTGTGGCACTAAGGATAGAACTCAGGGGCATTCTATCTCCGAGTTATAGCCCCAGCCCTATTTTATTTTTATTCTGAAACAGGGTCTTGCTAGGTTGATGAAAATCTCACTATTTGCTGAGGCTGGCCTTGAACCTGTGATCCTCCTGTCTCGGCTTCCAAGTACTGGGATTACAAGCATGTGCCACCATGCCTGGCTAACTTTTTATTTTTATTTTGAAACAGGGTCTCACTAGATTGATGAGTCTCACTACTTGCTGAGGCTGTCCTTGAACCTGTGACCCTCCTGTCTCAGCCTCCCAAGTTCTGGGATTATAAGTGTGCAACACCACGCCCAGCTTAATTTCATTTTAAGAAGTCCAGATGTTTGTAGTTTAAAGATTTTAGCAGAGCCTGGCGCAGTGGTGCATGCCTGTAATCCCAGTACTTGGGAGGCTGAGACAGGAGGCTCGCAGGTTCAAGGACAGCCTCAGCAAGTAGTGAGACTCATCAACCTAGCGAGACCCTGTTTCCAAATAAGAAATAAAATCGGGCTGGGGGTGTGCTTGGAGGTGAATGTCTCTGGGTTCAATCCCCAGTATCACACACACAAAAAAAGATTTTAGCAAAGTAAGGTTTTGAATATTTAGAGTTTTAGGCATTTTTAAAGGGCTTCTTATTGCCAGTTACCCTTTGCATAAAAACATGAGAAGAGTTAGTTACTGTCTGTCGAAGTAATTTTAAATGTTTCTCTCTGCTTTCATTTTTTTTTCTTTTTTTACAGTACTGGGGATTGAACCCAGGGGCATTCTACCTCCGAGCTACACCCCCGGCCCTATTTTTTATTCTTTATTTTGAAACCGGGTGTCACTAAGTTGCGGAGGGCCTCACTAAGTAGCTGAGGCTGGCTGCGAACCCGGATCCTCCGGTCTCAGCCTCCCAAGTACTGAGATTACAAGCGTGCACGCCCGGCTCTCTCTGCTTTCAGATTTTAGTCCCCTCACACTCTGCTCCCTTCTTGTTATGTTTCATTAACCTTATAGCGAAAGCAAGAGCAAAAGTAGTATGCCACTAAATCCACGTTTTTATTTTGCATTTTATTTCATGCTTTAATTTTGAAATTTATCCTTTCAGATTCCCATGGTTTAGATTTTCTAGCACATTCTCTCCAGCATAGGACGTGCAAGGGTGTTGTCAGTGACCTAGGGCCAACTGCTACAATACTGGGTGAGTCCCACTAATTTGGTATATTTCATAGGCCGCATAAAATAGTATCCTTTTTTGGGGGTGCTGGGAATGAAACCCAGCTTACATCCAGCTTTGGGGCCTCATACATGTTCTATCACTGAGCTACACTCCCACCCCTTAACTAGCTGAAGATTATAAAGCTTGTTTAGAAGGGCTGTGGTAAGTCTTTCTTACCTTTCTTCTTAATTTAATGGAACAATTTTATTTTTTTTTGCAGTACTGGGGATTGAACGCAGGGGCGTTCTACCTCTGCGCTACGCCCCCGGCCCCATTTTTTATACTTTATTTTGAAACCGGGTCTCACGAAGTTGCGGAGGGCCTCACTAAGGGGAGAGAGAGAGAGAGAGAGAGAGAGAGAGAGACAGAGAGACAGGGAGAGAGAGCGAGAGAGAGAGCTGAGGCTGGCCGCGAACCCGGATCCTCCGGTCTCCACCTCCCAAAGTACTGGGATTACAAGCGTGCGCCACCACGCCCGGCTGGAACAATTTTTGATACAGGTGCTGAAAGTGATCATTTGCTCTGCAGTCCATACTTAGAGAGTTTACTGTAACGTAAAGACACATAACAGGCACTTGTGAGCTGTAGTCCCAGCTAGTTGGGAGGCTGAAGAAGGAGGTTCACTTAAACCTAAGAGTTTGAGGCCAGCCTGGGCAGCATAGCAAGACCCTGTCTCAAAAAGCAAAAGAAAGAATGGATTAGGTATTTAATTTACATTTATGATTGACTTGTAAGCAGTAGAGTGCAAAAATTAAGGATGACAAATGCATGAGGAAGATAGACTCAGTATTTAATTCCATGTCTGAAAGATATTTAATGAATGTGAATTGTTGGACAGGGTGAGGTCTGTCAGCTTTGTGTGCTGGCTCACTGCGTGGCAGTCCCTCATTTGACTCTCGTAGTGGGTATGCACATACCTGTGGCTCCGATATTTTGTATGCATGCACAGTAAGTCGCAACTGAATTAAAGCTTTCCTCAGCTAAAATGTTCCCTCATTCAATATTATTTTTAATTTTTTTGATGATGTTCATCATAGGAAACTACAGATAATCTAAACTGTAAAAACCTGACCTCACTGCCTACTTATTTTTTTTTATTAGTGCATTGCAATCATGCATCTTGAAGGATTTCAGGGTGGTTGACGTATACATGCACGCATCGGTCAATTAGCCCTCCCCAATTCCCACCCCCTGCCTCCCCTGTCCCTCCTTCCTGTTTTCAGCACAGTAGTTGACTTTGATATCTTTGTGTATGTCCATCCTGTGCTCCAGTTTGTTTCCCTCTCCTTCCCTCCTGTCTCCCCCAATTAGTTTGCCTTCTTCGCTCATCTGAGGTTTTCTCTCTTTGTCTGGGGTACCTCCTGTGTGGGGTCGTGGCTTATCCTCCTGTGACCTCAGTACTGGGGTACTCCAGGGCGGGGCCGGGGACTTACCTACCCCGCATCCCCAGCGCTGGGGTGTCTCCGGGGGCGGAGACGAGGGCTCACCCGCCCCACGTCCCCAGCACCAGGGGGAGGGTTTCTCTGGGGACAGGGCCAAGGGCTTGCCCGCCCTGTGTCCCCAGTGCCAGAGGGAGGGGTTCTCTGGGGGCGGAGCCAAGGGCTCGCCCACCCTGCATCACTGCCTACTTATTAAAAATTTAGTCTTGGGCCGGGCGTGGTGGCGCATGCTTGTAATCCCAGTACTTGGGAGGCGGAGACTGGAGGATTCAGGTTCACGGCCAGCCTCAGCTACTTAGTGAGGCCCTCCGCAATTTCATGAGACCCTGTTTCAAAATAAAGAATAAAAAACAGGGCTGGGGGTGTAGCCCGGAGGTAGAATGCCCCTGGGTTCCATCTCTGGTACCGCCAAAAAAAAAAAAAAAAATTTAGTCTTTCCAAAAGTTTTCCAGGTGTGAAGGTATGGATAAATTTTTATTTTACAGAAATGGAGTCCTCGAATCTCGAATGCATACCTATTTATAGTGTCTTTTACTTAACTACATGGCTGAACTTGTTTCTGGGTCAAATAATCCAGTGTAACGTGTTTAAGGACGCCGGCTCTGGTGTGGCACAGTCAGAGTGTCCGTCCCACTTGTCTCTTGGACGTGGGAGACCTCGCTCCCGCCTGTCGGGAGCTGATTAGGTGAGCTGCACAGACTTGCTTGGCCTGGTGCCTGGCTGTGGCAGCTCTTGACATGTGTCGCCCCCACCCCAGTTTCTGACATGCCTCCTGTAAGGTCCTCAGGTGAGAATTACTGCTGAAAGCAGCCCTTGTTACTGACAGGACTATATTATTTCCATTTATATTTCTTTCATTTCCATGGGAGCAGGAAAAATACCAGGTGCTTATAACACTGTGTTTAAGCATTGCACAGCTTTCCATACTATGAATGTGTCATAATTGTTTCCTACTTTTCCTTATTATAATAAGTGCTGGGTTGGACTGGGCCTATCTTTAGAAAAGAAAAGGTTATGGTGCACAGCAGTAATAATCAAACAAACCACGAATGGCCAGGTGTGGTGGTGCATGCCTGTAAACCCAGTACTTGGGAGGCTGAAACAAGAGGAGTGCAAGTTTGAGGCCAGCCTCAGCAATTTAGTGAGACCCTCAGTAACTTAGCAAGACCATTCCAAAATAAAAAAGGCTGGGGGTATAGCTCTCCTCCCCCAGGGGCAGACCCAGCTTTTTTGATTATTTATTTTAGCTGTTATCTCCAAATTTTATTTTATTATTCATTTATTTTTGTAGTAATGGGTGTTGAACCCAGGGCCTTCTGCATGCTAGGCCAGTGCTTTCCCACTAGCTATCTCCCCAGTCTTTTTCATTTTATTTTGAGATACGGTCTCACTAAGTTGCCCAGGCTGGCCTCAGAATTTTGATCTTCCTGCCTCAGATTCCCAAGAAGCTGGTTTTACAGGTGCCACCGTGCCAGGGTTTTTATTTTATTTTATTTCATTTTGATTTTTTGATTTTAACTTAATTTAATTTAATTTAATTTAATTTGCAGTGCTGGGGGTTGAACCCAGGTCCTTGCATTGCTAGATAAATTATCTACCTCTAAACTACATCTCCTTATCTCAAAATTTTAAAATAATTATGCGTTTTTACTTTTTGAGGCTTTTAGATGTTGTTTTGACTTATATGTCAGGCGAGCCCTCTCACCTCTAATCCACATTCACTCCTTTCATCAGTACTTATGAAGCATTTACCATGCATCAGGCCCTTTTCCAGGGGTTCATCAGGGAGGGTAACAGTCTGCTTTCATGGAGTTTATATCCATTTTATTTTAGAATGACCAGAAATTTACAGAAAAGTTAGAGAGCATCCCAAAGAACTCTTTCTGTAAACCACTTGGGAATGAGCTGCTGACATGATGACAGCACTCCCCAGCACTTGAGTGTGTGTCCCCGAAACTAGGACATTCTGAAAAACATCCACAGTACATCATCAGACTCAGAAAATTAAGCCAGGCACGGTGGCACACACCTGTCATCCCAGTACTTGGGAGGCTGAGACAGGAGGATCAAAGGTTTGAGGCCAGCCTTTTCAGTTTAGTGAGACTTGAAGCAACCTAGTGAAATCCTGTTTCAAAACAAAAAATAAGTGGGGTGTGGTGGTGCACACCTGTAATCCCAGTACTTGGGAGGCTGAGACAGGAGGATCACAGGTTAGAGGACAGCCTCAGCAAGTATCTCATCAACCTAGTGAGAACCTGTTTCAAAATAGAAATAAAATAGGACTGCAGGTGTAGAGGTAGAACGCCCCTGATTCCAACCCCAGTACCACTAAATTATAAAAACAAAAACAAAAAGGGGTTGGAGGTGGTATAGCTTGGAAGTAGAATGCTCCTGGGTTCAATCCCCAGTACCATACACACACAAAAAAAAATCATTCCCCAGTATTTGGGAGGCTGAGACAGGAGGATCACAGATTCAAAGCCAGCCTCAGCAACTTAGTGAGACTGTCAGCAACTTAGAGAGACCCTGTTTCCAAATAAAAAATAATAAAGGGCTGGGGGTGTAGCTCAGAGGCAGAATGCCCCTGGATTCAATCCCCGGCACCACAAAAACAAAAATCAGAAAATTAACATTTGCCACATTATGATCTTCAAAAGCCATTCAAGTTTTGCCAATTGCAATGCTAATTCCTTTATAACTTAGCATTGCTTGTTTTTCCTTTTGTTTTGGATACTGGAGATTGAACCCACAGGCATGTTCTACCACTGAGCTACACCCCTGGCCCATTTTATTTTTTATTTTGAAACAGTCTCACTAAGTTGCTATGGGCTGGCCTTGAACCTGTGATCCTCCTATCTCAGCCTCCTGAGGACTGGCATTGCAGGTGTGCCCCACCATGCCAGGCTGCATTGCTTGTTGAATTAGAGACCACATCTCTAACCCTTTTCAGTCTGAAGCAGCCTCAGTCTTTCCTTGACTTTCATGCCCTTGACACCTTTTAAGATTACAGGCCAGGTGTTTTGTAGCATGTCCCTCAATTTTGACTGATGTTTTTCTCGTAAGACTCAGCATGTTCATCTTTGGCGGGGATTGTTCAGGAGGGATGCTTTGCTCTTCCGGGTTCGTCCTGTCACGTGCAGGAAGCTTCAGTTTGTCCCATCACTGATGACGTTTACTGTCATCACTGGGGGAAGGTGGTATTTGCTGCTTCTTGCTGGAAGTTACTCTTTTGCCTCATTGGTATTTTGTAGATAGTTACTATGAAACTCCGTAAAAGAATTAGGCAAGTTTATAATACCATCTTCACATATCAGGTGTTAGCTATTATTTCAGTAATTTGTGGGTGTTTTTTTTTTACAGTACCGGGGATTGAACCCAGGGGCATTCTACCTCCGTGCTACACCCCCAGCCCTATTTTTTATTCTTTATTTTGAAACAGGGTCTCATTCAGTTGCGGAGGACCTCACTAAGTAGCTGAGGCTGGCCGTGAACCTGGATCCTCCGGTCTCAGCCTCCCAAGTACTGGGATTACAAGCGTGCACCACCACGCCCTGCTAATTTGTGTTGTTTAATGGGTGAAAGATGTAACCCATCATTCCAATTTGTGTTTCTCTTATTCATACTTAGAGTGAATACTTTTCTAGATTTGCCTTGATATATCCTTAACAGATGATTACTGAGTAGAATTTTTTAGCTTTTGTTTTCTTTGAAGTCATACCTCAGTTTTTGCCCAAGTGTAATTACCCTCCTTGATTATCAATATTTTTGTCACGTTCAGGCACACAGGATTAAGATACTTGAAAAAGTTTGCTGTAGAATCTTAATTTTTTAAATTTCTTTTTCTGTTTGTTTTAAATTTTTTTGTTTGATTTTTAAATTTTCTTCTTATTTTGTTTTGCCTTAGAATTTTGATATCAACTGGGTTGTTCAAATTCATCCATTTTCTAATACCTTCTATATCTGTTGTGCAGTTAAGACATGAGATGTGCAGGTGTGATGCTGAACCACAGCTGAAACTGAGTGATAATTGGTATTTCCTAAAACTTAATTGTGTAAAACAGTAACTATTTTATAATTTAATGGAGTCTGTGATCAGGAATTCAGAATGGGCACAACAGGAGGGTTTGTCTCTATCCGAGGGCCTCAGCTGGGAAGACTTTAAGGCCTATGGTAACTAAACAGTTGGAGCCATATGAAGACATATTGTCACATTTCTGGCAGTTGACACTGACTTTTGCCTGGGCCTCCAGCCGGAGCTGTCATCCACAATACCTGTCTACAGTAGCCTCCTCATGTAGCTGCTTGGGCTTCCTCACAACATGGTGGCAGGGTTTCAAAAGTGAGCACCCAAGAGAACCAGTCATAAGTACATGGCATTTCTGTGATCTGGTTCTAGAGGCACATCCCGTCACTGCCGTGCCGTTTGCAAGCCCACCCAGGCTCCTGGGAAAGGGGTACAGACCCCATCTCTCAGGGGAAGTCACACTGACGTTGTAAGAAGAGCCTGTGTGCTGGCAGGCATAGTTGTGACCATCTTTAAAAATACAGGCAGCCAGGTTGAGAAAACAAAATATGTTCTTAGCCAACTGATACAGGAGTCTTTTGAACTTTTTTTAAAAATAAAAGTTGAAACAAGATTTTTAAATATAATTTGTTCAAGCAAAGTTTAATTACAAACCCTTTTCCATAATAATTTCATGTATTAAGATGTAATGGCTTTTTTTACTATATTCCTTTTTGTTCTATTTTCTATTGACATTTTTAAGGTAGCTTTTTATTGCTATTTTTATTTTGCAGATAAAGCTATAAAATATAATATGGATTCTTTGGGAGATTCACCTAAAAAGAAATCTGAAAAGAAGCAAGCATGCATCTCTTTAAAAGATGTAAATAAGGTTGTATTCTTAAAATGCATATTAAATATAAAATTTATATAATGCTAACAATACTCTATTAGGATCCAAAGAATGCTTTTTACTCAGAAATTCTTGGCTATGATAGTTCTTTGTGTGTAAAAAAATCTGGTTTGCATGTTTGCTTATTTTGAAAGAAGGGAACTCCAACTCCCTTCCTTGTCAAGTTCTTGTCTTTGGTAAGTAGTGACTGCTCTAAAATTGGAACTTTGAGCCGGGCGTGGTGGTGCACGCTTGTAATCCCAGTACTTGGGAGGCTGAGACAGGAGGATCACAGGTTCGCGGCCAGCCTCAGCTACTTAGTGAGGCCCTTCGCAACTTAGTGAGACC